>JASVER010000047.1:5477536-5522998 GCA_030449065.1 Oceanodroma leucorhoa | reverse complement strand
CCCCCGCGCAGCCGCCGCCGCCGCTTCCAGGCCGTCGCGGGACCCCGCTCCACCAGCCGGGTAAGGGGCTGGGGCTGCCCCGCCGCCGCCCGCCGCCGCCCGCGGAGCGGCGCGGAAACTTTGGCGGGGCTGCGGGAGAGCCGCGCTGCTCTCTGCTGCCGCGGGGACGGTGGAAGAGCGGAGTTGGGGTGAGGGGGGGCTTTCCGGCTCTTGGGGAGGTATTTTCGGGGAGCGAGGGTYGGAAAGATCCCGGCTGGATGGCGGGCGCGGGGCGCTCCGCGCATCTCTTGCAGCTCCGCGGGGCGCGGAGCGGGGCGGGCGSCCTCTTCGCCGTCGGGGGATGCGGAGCGGATCCCCCCGGCCCCGCCGCCGYGGGGCTGCGGTGGCAGCGCCTGCCTCGCCCCGAGTGGGGGGAGTGCCAGCGTTTTCCCCTGCCCTCGGGAAAAATACATATGTGCGTATTGGATGTCTTTCTCTCTATRTATGTTTGTGTATGTATGTAAATCTACGTATATGTATGCGTGTGTATACCCACATGCAGCCCGCGTGTGTATGTAGGGTGTGTGTGAGTCTTGCCTGACGATAAAGGGAGTTACGCAGCTCTGCTTTATGGTGGTTAATGGTTTACCCGGCGAAGTTCCCGCCGCATGAATGTAGCAGGGCGCTTAGAGGCAACTCCTTCAGATCCGGACTTCCTATTTGCCACCTTCCCAAACGGCCTCTAAAAAATGCTGGCATTTGCCTCTGGTGAGTAGGCTTTTTTGGCAGCCTCCTCCCCTGGGAGATGTCTGCAGCCGCGCTGGGGGCCGGATGGCTGCGGCCGAGGTCACCCCGGTCCCCTGAACCCCGGGGCAAGGGGGGACACCCTGCTCCCGGGGGGTCGTGGCAGCGAAGGCGTCTGCCAGTCTTGGTTTGCATCGGGCTGCCGGGGGACCTGCTGGAGCACAGGGCTCCGGCGTGCAATAGCTGCCGGCGTACCGAGAATCGCAAGAAATGGGGAATAAAACAAGGCAAGTGTGTTTACAAGTGAGTTTCCACGCAAATAAGTTTCTGCTTGGTTTGGGAAAAGGTCGCGTAATGCATCATCTGGAATGAAAGGTTTGCCGAGAAAAACAGCTGGGTGTTGAGTAGGTCTGTGTTTCCTGCTCGCAGCTGGGTAATTTATACCTTTATCCTGAGTTTTTTCACAGGAATACTTATAGGCAAGCACTGGAACTGAATGTTATCCTGTAATCCCATTCACAAGGGAAAACCTGGTAGGGAGATCACATTTTCTCTGTGGGGGAAAGAAGGGAGGAATCAATTACTCCCTCCCCAAAATATTCCACAGTTTTCCCAATAGGAGCCATTTGTCGTGCTTTCGGGTTCAAAAGCTCTTCTTGCCCAAAATGAAACTTGAACAAAGACCAGGGAGCTATTTCAGCAGCCCACTGGCATGATAACGCTGTCCTGCGTGGGGTCCCACCAGCATCATCGGGTGCTTCCTGCCGGCGGCTGGGGAGCAGAGCCAGAGAGGAGCCCACGCGGAGCCCTGCCTGCTCTGGGGCCGAAAATCCACGTCGCTCCCGGTGCCTCAGCGCTTCTCAGGTGCTTCGATCGGGAGCCCTTCGATTCAGACGAAAGGATCTTACAACTGCGTATGTTTGATTTCATCTAGTGTGGTGAGGCTCGGGGAAAAAAGGCAGATCATCTGCCTACATCTTCCCTTAGGTCAGGTGGGGAGATGCTGGCCAGCTGGCAGGGCATGTGTCGCCTCTTCCTGACACCTATTTTCTGCTTTTCTTTGTTTCTTGCCTTAAATTTAGGGTTTCTCTGTGTAGAGGTGGAAGTGTAGGAAACTGCGAGGGGAAAAAAGCGTGTGCCGCTGTAGAGTGGTTGTCGCAACGCTGGCAGCAGCTCTGCTGAGGAGTCAGCTATGCTGGCAAAAAAAGTGCTTTTTTTTTGGCACAGCTTAGTCCGTTTAGGGAATTGCAATGGTGAGAAGAGTTCTGCCAGCTGCAGGAGTAGGGTTTGCTTTTGCAGCTGGATGCTTGCATGGGCAGTAACTTGTGTTAAGTGTAGACAAACCTTTTGAGTTACGGTATGAGRCTGTCGCTGTGTAGGTGCAGGCAATCCTTTTGCTAGCTGTGTATTGCAGCTGGCACCATAGTGCCTGGTTCTGCCACCGAGCTCATGGGCATGGCAAAAACATGGGCCAGTTGTTAGGAGCTGATGATAGAGATTACTTTGTAGCCTAAGCAACATTAAACTTGGATTATGACTCTGCAAAAGAAAAAAAAAAAAGCAAGCATGTGACCTGTGATTAGAAATGGTTGCAATTAAAAATACTCATGCAACGTGATTTTATTTTTTTTTCAAGTGAGACAGTATTCTTTTGAGTGTTKATTACTTTGACGTGAGGCAGGAATGCTGGTAGACCAAGGGGACAATCTGAATTAAAATTCTGTATTGCTGGSGTTTTCTTCTTGCTTTTAGTGATGTGAGACTGTTAGGAATGAGATTGTGCTGTCTGCRTATGCAAGATGCACTGATATTCATGGGAGGAGGATCTCGCACTTTTCCAAAGAACTGCTGGTCTTCCCTTCAAGCATGACTTTTAGGTCAGATTCAGTAACAAATGCAATATGTTTTCCAGTGAACGAAAGAAAAACAGACTTTTTTTTTTTTYCCTCCAAATATGCTTTTCCTCATGTTCCTAGGATGCTTCCCATAGTGTCTGTATGTGGGATCAGTTTCTTTGTTTGAAGTCTGTATTAGAAAATAGTTTGTGTCCAACTTCAGTATCTTCATGGATCTCACTCGGACTGAAGTTAAATTTCTTTTGGCACGAGGTGATTTATCTTACCTCATTTTGACTCTATTACTGTACTGTGTGGGATCCTACCCATGGATTGTGGAAGGATTTGCTCTTGCAAAATTGCTGGGTTTTAGCTTTAATGAGCAGAAAATGTTTTAAATCAATGCCTGAAATTTCCATTGTTCCAATAATCCTCTACCATCCTGAGAGTATAACAAATGCAAACAATTATCTTCACTTCATCAGCCTTTTGCTCTATAAAAGCTTTCATGGGTCGGTTGTGTTTTGCTAACCTGCTAATTAACCCATTGATTTCTGCATTTCTTGACTTCCCTAGATAAATATCTTCTGCCTATCGTCACGCTCTGATAGCAAAGTAATTTTGAATCCTTAAACAATGGGGGCAAATACTCCATGAAGGAGCTCCTTACCTTACCTCTCTGAGTCTTTCAATGGATAGGAGAGAACATCCTTCAGCTGAACCTCCTGGAAATGTGACCTTTCTGGAAGTTCAGTCTTACGTTGCTTAATGACTGGGAGACCCATAGGATCGACTGCAGGATGAATTATGCATTCTCCTGCACTGATTGCACTGAAATTAGAAGGCAGGAGCTGGRGGGGCTGGATCTGCCTTGTAATCTAAGAAATACTGCAGTTCTTCTGGATTGCGCTGCATGAAATATGCCTTTATTATTATTAAGAAATGCTGCTTATAATTCTCACGGTAGGTTTGTAGATACCTGTGAATAACTAGTGTGGAAGAGATGTCAATGGTACTTTGACTATTTCAGTGTTTCTTGTCCTGTAGGTGTGTATCTTTTTAAAGTCAAAGAAAGCAGCAAATAGTTTAAGGAATTCTCCCTGGTGATCTATGTTAGTTGAGATACTGTGGAAACCCACAACAGCACCATTCCGTGCAAAAAATGCCAGCTACARCGTGGTCAGCTTTTCTCTTCTCTTGCATGCCGTATGTTTCCCAGGGATCGAACTGCCTGTATCAAGCGACACAATCTACTTGATATCTGGCTGGGGAAAAAAAAACCCAGCAAAAAAACTTAGATGTAGCTATAGTTGCATACAGTTCATGCA
The DNA here is from genome assembly GCA_030449065.1 of Oceanodroma leucorhoa. Classification (NCBI taxonomy): domain Eukaryota; kingdom Metazoa; phylum Chordata; class Aves; order Procellariiformes; genus Oceanodroma; species Oceanodroma leucorhoa. The sequence goes on along the minus strand of JASVER010000047.1, from coordinate 5,519,112 downwards.
CCAGCCTTTGAGACCTTCTGCCATTTTTTTTKGTGACTTCTACAAATATGTTTTAGCCTTATTTTCTTTCTCTGCCCTCTCTTTTCAAGGGAGATCAGGCTGCCTAAATGGGAAAGGGTGCAGCTGGATAAATGCATGTTTAACAACTGGGAAAAAAAAGGATGCTTGCTAGTATTTCAGTTGCTGTAATCTTAATGTATTCAGAGAGGTGTTCTGAGCTGATAGTATCCCTTTAAATATCCACTTGGGTTCGAAAACACTGGATTTGGGTGACAGGGRCACCTGGAGACTTCAAGGGTGGAAGGCATGGCTTTCGCCTACAGAGATGGTTGCTGAAAACGAGGCGTACTGAGATCCTAACATGCTTGCCAAGAGCGACGGCTGAACTTGGGCAGCTGGTTTAGCAATTAGATTATGTTTTTGTTTTGGACAATGGGTTTATCGTAAYGAATTAACCGGTGGACTAGTCAGAGTGGCAAAGGGGTTTGTTTTTGATTCCCCAACCATGCAGCGTGCCAGCATCGGGAATGTTCTTCCCACCAGTGGAAGTGCAAGAAGCGTTTCRTATGAATGCCCGGGGGGCAGAGGGAGCGTGTGTGTATGTTCTGGTGTGCAAACACCAATTCTTGTGATTTCTTGAAAATACAAGCGTGTGATGGATGGTATAGTTTGGGCATGGGATAAGGAAATACATCTTGCTGATGCTTGAAAGTTGGCACGTGGCTCATGCAAAGTCATTCTAGAATAGGCAGGGGTGGCAGGGGTGGGAGGAAAAGAAATGCCTTCAGGGGGCCGGGAGCCAGAGCGTGGGCGTGCTGCAAGCCTTCCTCGCCGCGCTTTTCATTCACCTCTGTTCCGCACAGGCTAGCGTGTCTGTGCAGAGGGAATGCTTTTCCATGCTTGGAGGTGGCAGGATTTTTTTTCAGGTTTTTTTTTTCTTACTGAAGGGCATTGTGCGCAGGATGCTCTGTTCTTGGCAGCTTGCCTGTGGTGCGAGGGGAGAAAGCTCGCTGCTTTTGGTCGTGCTGCAGATAGCCACCGTCAAAGCCAGTTGGCATTTGTGGGGCATCCTTTGCTTTTTCTCTTTAGCGAAGCTTTTTTTTTAGCAGGTAAATGGTATTTCTCCAAAGACATCGCTTTGTCTTTCTTAAAACTTAACTGGGGAAAAGCAGACTTTCCTTTGGAGGGCAATTTGGGGCTGGTTGATGAGAGCTGCTTGCGCGTGAGAGGGGAGTGGGAGTTAGAAGGGAGGATATTGTAGATGCATAACCATTAGCACCGACTTTAATTATGAAATGTGTGTTCAAAAGAAAGCAAGCGTACTTTGCGGTGCTTAAGAAAGGGCCTGGAAGCAATATCTGTAAATATGTTAGAAGATGCTTGAAAACCCTGTACCCCTTTCACCAGAGCTRAAGGGAAGGCCGCAGCTTGAAACTTGGGCTTGGGAATGCAGGTCTGGCAGGAGCTGCCTGGCCGGTGGGTATCGCAGGCAGCTGCCTCTTGTAGTCCTCTCCACAGAGTGGTCAAAGCACCATCTGGGACACAAGCCAGGGCTTCTGCTGTTCCTTCCAGTTTCCAATTTGAGTTTCTTCTTTGATGGTCAATACCCTTCTGTCTCATGTTGCCTCTCTCWGTCTCCTCTCCCTGGTGTCTGTCCTCCTAAAGCCCTTGTACCGAGAGAGCTGGAGTTGCTGTATGGAGGAGAGGGGAGAAGAAAGCGGACTCAGCATAAAATGCTCTGTGATTAGACACTGCTTTGATTTTTGCTGGGCTGAGTTTTATTGCTCTTGAGCTCATGTATGTCAGCTTTGCTTCAGAGGGATTCTGGGGGGCTTTCCAGAAGACAGGTGGTCCTGTGTGTAAGAGTTAATTAAAGGAGGCACTTATGCAAAATAAAATGGGGGTTGGAAATGCAGGTACTTGGCAGTCACCTTTTTGTGACTAGTCTCTGAAAGCCAGAGCTACTTAAATGGGAACGAGCATGTGCCTGTGTCCAACTTCTCTCCTGGCTTTGTGCAATGAAGCCTGAATGGTTATGTCCAGTGGAGGGTAGCAGGCCAAGCCTGTCCCTGGTGTAAGGAGCCTGATTCCCCCAAATCCCATGGCAAATGATTCTATTTGGCTTAGGTTTGACGAGGAGCAAACCCACTGAAATCAGTTGTGGGAGACCTTTTGCTTTCAGTTGTCTCCCTTGCTGTGGGTAACTCATCAGCTGGGGGGGTTTGCTGAGTGTTGTACTCTTGGTGATGGCTGATGGCTGTGACCCCTTCTCAGGTTGTCAGGACAGGAGTTTGGTCACCGCATGCGTGCCTGTCCCCCCGGGGAGCACAGCCTGAGCCTGGGGGTGCTGCGCTCCTCCGCGCCAGGCTGGTCCCAGGAGCAGCAGCTCTGCCTGGGCCAGTCAGGGGCTCTTCTGGGGATGTCAGAAGATGTGTCAGAAGATTTTTTTTTTTTTTTTTTTAAATGGAAATTGGATTTCATTCCAGCTGAGGGTAATTGGAGCTGTGGTAATGATCAGAAAGCAAATGAGAATGACCTCTGTAGACTCCAGCCACAACTTTCTGTTCTGCTCGTGTCATGCTGCTTAAAATGGCATTTGTTCCTAAAACTAGCCCTAAAGCTCTGTTACTAAGAGCTTTTCGCAGGAGATATGCAAAGTGAGGGAAGACCATCCTTCATTTTTTAATTCATCCTCTAGTCCTCCTCTCCCATCCACTTAAGCATGCCCTGAACCTGCAGGCAGAATGGCCCAGCCAGGCTTGTCCCCGTGGGAAACCTCCTGACGCTGGTGGCACTTTCCAAAGGAGCAAAGAGTCTGCCTTTGTCCTCCTCAGATCGTGAACAGCTGTGGCTGGACCCTCCAAAGCAGCCTGCAGTTGCAGGAGGAGGAATCTGTGACTCTAGTAACGTCTCCCTGCTTGGCTGGAAGGAGGAGAGGAGTCTTTGCAGAAGAAAATCCCATAGCTGACGCCTGCGGAAGTACTGCTGGATCCTCCAGAGCGGAGAACCGAAGCAGTTGCTGTGCCCGTCGCAGGAGGGAGTCTCTCTTCTGACAAAATGACTTGCTTCATGCAGGTTTTGCCAGATCTGAGCTTCTCAGCCGCACCGACCGTGATTTCTCCTCTCTCAGATCTCCTGGTGTTTGCCCGTGTCTTTCATCACCCCTGGCGGGGACTGTCAGCAGGCTGTTCGCAAGGTGTGTGCTGCAGCTTTCCAGAACTCCTGTCCTTTAAGTGAAGCAAGCTGTTACGAACCGATAGCACCAGAAACAAGTGAATTTACTGAATGCTCATTTTTATGGGCATAATTCAGAAGGCATGATCTGGAAGTGAAGATGCCCTTGCTTGCTGCTTCCAGAGTTCTGGCTTGTTGCAGGACATGTTCAAGGATCTTCTTCCTCGGCAGTTGGCTTAGCCATCGTCTTCTGGGGACTAGAGCTTCACACCCAGGTGTTTGCTAGTCCCATTTGTGTTGGGAGATTTTGAGTTAGCTGCTTCTTGGTGCTGAGCTTCATTTTCAGATGCTTGGTGCCCCTGCCTGGTGCTGGCGTTCTTGTATGCCTCGTTGCCTGCCTTTTTACGCTTAGTGGGGGGACATGTTGCTATCAAAAATGCTCTGCATTGCTTGCTCAGTTTCAGGAAAGCACTGCAAAACCATTTTGGGGGAAGTTTTGATATTCTTGAGCTGTACGCATGTGAAGGGCTGGGTTAAATAGCTATTAAATATTAATGCCTGCTCAGGGGCTTGTAACGAGCATGCCTCCTGGTGTAATAGTCATTAGATGGACAGACAAACCATCAGTGGCTTTTAAATATCACGAGGGGTATGGCTGTGCCTCCCACTGTCCATGCTGTCTCCTGCCCGCTGTTTGGGYGGACTCTGGCCCGGGGAGGACGTGCGGGTGCTGGGGCAGAGCAGTGCCACAGACTGAGCTCCTCAGGGCCAGCCACTGCTGCCACCTCTGTCTGTGACAGCGTTTGTGATATCTCCATGCCGGGTTCTGCGGCTCTGGTCAGCGCCCACGGCCGGCGTGATGTGCGGTTTGCAGGGTGCCATTTGCATTTGCCACTGCTTGTCTCCTCTCCTCCCCCAGCTCACCCTGCTGTCCACGTCAGGCCATGGAGATGGCAGGCTCTTGCTTCCCACTGTCAGTCTCCATTTAAACCTAAGCTTGGCCACAACATTTCTTAACGTCAGGCAGCAGTGGAAGGAGAGGAAAAAATCCCGAACTGGAGTAGCAATGGTGACAGATCCTAAAGCGTAGACTTCAAGGTGGTCACCTGTCAGTCTTCTCCAGGTGCCTGGTTTCATGCAGGTTGTCACCTGAGCTTGATATTTTACAGCCTCTAAAGCCATGGTGGATGTGTGCAGGAAGTTTTGCTCTTAATGTTGCTTTTCCAGCTCTCTGGAGGTTAACAAGACAACGGTGCATCTGGTTTTTGCTTTGCTTTCAAGGCGGTTTTCCCCTTATAATTATAAAGATGASAATGTGTACATTTTTTTTAATGAATAAATGATCTGCCCGGGAGCAGTAGTTTGTGATAAACTCAATTTAAACACAGCAGCACATTCTGTAGCTGGAGTGTGGTTTTATGTAGCGTAAAAGAGCCTCAATATGCGGAGAGGGTTAAGGTTATATGAGGCACCTTGGCTGTGCCATAACAGCATTTATCACTGTAATTTCGTTTCTGAATAAATTCAGGCTTCATTCAGTCCTTGGAAAGTTTTTGAACTCTTTCAATTACTGCTCTGTTGTGTCCCTCCACCTGGTATCTTAGCTGATACAAATTTGCGATYGCCTTTAGTAAAAGGCAGTTGACACTGTCCTGCGCAGCTGCTTAGCAAATCTTATTTTAGCAGATACCTCCTTTCCCATGACCTTCCTTATTCCCTCCATTCCTCCCAAATCTTTATTGTGTAACTTGAATGTAATGTTTAGTTTAAAGCATCCTGTGAAGCAGGGAAATGCAACTGAAAAGGAGGCTAAAAAGGGGAAGAGAGAAACTTCCTGGACAATGAACGTGTAATGACATAATTTAGTTAATTGTATTGGGAAAAAGTTTAAAAGAGGAAATGGAGTAAATAACTGGCACTGTTCTGTCCTCAACTGCCTGTATCCTTTTTAACTGTAGGCAGATTGCTTGTGTGCAGATCAGACCAGGCAGTATGTGGCATTTGTCTGTAGTCTTTTGGGGGAAAAAAGAACAAAACCAAACCTGCAATTCAGTAAGGGAAAAATATTTAAGTGAAATTAATTCCTCTTGTTCTGACACTTTAAATTAGATTTTATCAAATGTAATGCATTTAGTCATAGCAGAGTCTTCGAATTTCCATACCTTCCTTTCCTTCTTTCATGAGCATGCAGCTTCTAGGGGAATTTAGTGCAGTATGTGAGCTTGTACAACTTACTTTGGCAATCAATTCTGTGRTAACATCAACTTACCCAACTTGGCTTCTAGTCTTAGCGTTAGTGCTGTCCTGAAAAAGCCTTTGCTTACCCTTGAATTTGTACGGCTTCCTTACCCTGTTATGGTTTCCTTTTRGTTGCTTTTGTGGAACCCAAGTTTCGGGTGTGTTTAATAAGCCAAATAGCTTTGCTTGTGTAAAACTGGGCTAAGGACTGCAGATATTAATTACTCATTGAATTGGGTAGAGATGTTTGTACAGCTTCCTCACCCTTGTGAGGCAGGGCATCACGGCATGGTCATCCTCAGTGGCCAAAGGTTATCGGCCAGCTTGTGAGAGGGGTCTGTTAGCAGGAGGGACTGGAGCCAAAACCGACGTGTAACGCAGAAATGCAGTCTGTAGCTTTGGGTTGAAGTGAGCAAAACTMCTCCAAAGCCAGGGGAATTAGATCTGCCTCTGCTGAGATGAATCTGTGGTGGTGTAGGTCATGATGTATTTCATGATAGGTCTTGTTGGCATGCAGGTTTCTCCTTTGCACGGGCTTCTTTCGGTTTCCATTGGTTTCCCTGTTGTTCCCCTGAATCTGGCAGGGATAACTGTTTGTGTTACGATAACATCAACCAGGGACAAGATTCTTGTACCGCACACTTCAGGCTGTTCTTCAGTCAATGGTTTAACCACTACATTGCAGCTGTGTTTAATAAATAAACCTTCGGGGATGTTCAGAGTGGGATTTTTGGAGATGTGGAACAAYATTTACTCACTGTAGACCTAATCTTCCACTAATTTAGGTCCAAGCTTTTCAGATTGTACTCCAAGTGTTTCTGTGCTGTGTAGAGAGCTCCAGCACGGCAGACCTGTAATGGAGATGTGCRGGGCAGCATGAAGTGTTTCCTAAAATCCCACAGTAAAAATCGAGGGGATAGATCATTCATTTGATAGGATTTCTGTGACTCCTGTTAGCCCAACTCTGATGTCTTACAGCTAAGGCATGACGTTCCTGCTTGGGTAGGAGCAAAAGTCCTCCAGACAGAGACACAGGTCTCTTACTTGCTTGGAGTTTACATTTAAGCACCCAGGTAAACAACATCTTGTGCTCTCAGGACTTGTTGACTTACCTGGTAGACCTGAGTGCCAAGGGAAACCAAAGGAAAACACCCTTCTGCTGGGACAGAGATTGCATCACCCTCCCCACAACACCCAGCAGCCCCACTCTCCCTGTTTCATTGGATTTTTTTAATGGTACAATATCCACCATTCTTTGTTCTGTCTTCCCTCCTGAGAGGTGGACCTGGCTTTGCATTTCACCTCACCGTTACAGGTTAAATTCACCAAGCAGTGTCAGAGTGGCTTTGTGAGCAGGTGTGGGTACCAGTGATGCTGCAACATGCTTCAGGTTGCAAAAATTTGTGTTGGAAAGTTGTCCAAATAAACTGCAGAGGGAGAAAGCCTGAAGGCAGAGAGCTGGCAGGAGGTGGACACCTTCTGAAAATGCAGGCTGCTTTACAGCATGAGAAATCAAAGAAGCTTGGGAGCYTGTTCAGTCTGTTCAGTCAATAGGTGCAGGAGGTGCTCCAAATAAGCAAACATGACCTCCAAGGAATGTTTTGAACTCCTCTCTGTTGCCGTTTCCTGATACTGTTGGTGCCTGGTGTCTCCTTCATGCTCTGGCAGCTGCCTGGTTACAGTCTTCCCTGTGAGAAGCGGTGCTTTGCTACAGTGCTACCTTCATCGAGAGGTTTTGGGCTGTRTGACCATCTTGGTGCATAAGTTCAGTTTGATGTGTTCAGGTTGAGATTCRCTGTTATTACGGTTGTGGTGACAGCTGGCAGCAGGTATAGGGCGTATCTGCTGTCTGCTACCAGTGCTGATGTACTCGTGGCTCGGCTGGTGGCCTGGGGCTTGAGGGAGCCCCATTCAATCTCTGACTTAACCATACGCCTCCCGAGATGTTCCCAGGGAGGCTGCGGGGTCTCCGTGCATCAGTTTCCCATTGCAGTGGTTGGATTATAATACATGTCTGGGGATGTTGCAAGCATGTTGCTYAGGTGAAAAGGTAACGGGAGAGGTGCCACTAGCAGTATCCAAGGCAAAGGAGGGGCAGCAGTTTATTCTGGTGACACAACAGAAATCTCTCCTAGSAGTACCAGCCCCTCAGGGGACGTACAGCCTGAGGTGTATCTGCACTGCAGCCATAGCAGGATATTGAGGAGAACACTTGGATTAGCTTTTCCATTAGCCAGCATCTAAATCTCTAGTTGTAGCACCCTGGAGCTCAGTATGGGCTAGAAAACCTGCCAGGGAGCTGAGGGAAACGAGCCTGCGCTGGGCTGCGCTGGCATCTGGGCTCTCTGAGCCGTGCTGAGCGGTGTAAGTGATCCCTGGGACTTAGGCAGGTTGGAAATGAGCTTGGGTAGTGACAATCCTTTGATGGACAGGGTGAACTCCCTTCTGGGAGTAGGGGCCTTAAAGAAAACAAACCTGGAGGATAGAGTCCTCTGGGAGTTTCCTTGCATTGTGGGTTCAATTATATGTCAAGGTGAGASCTCTCGGAGTTGCTGGGTGGGCTCCGAGTGTGGTAGCATACGGGCCTGTTGTGAAAGGTGAGGAGGAGAAAGGCCAGAGGTGGGTGCGAAGAGGCTGTGCTATGGAGGAAGGGGTGGGTGAACACAATCCAGAGCAGTTTGTCAGCCGGCATGAGTGCTGGCACGGCTACACATGCAGTCTGGATGCATCTACAAGCATGTGTAGAAGTGCAGTGGCCAAAGGTGAGRTACAGTAGTGGGTGAYGAGCTGGCTGGCTGGGAGGACTGGAGGAAAATTAGAATAGAATAGAATAGTTCAGTTRGAAGGGACCTACAGCGATCATCTAGTCCAACTGCATAGCAAGTGACAGGACAATTAGTTTCTTGGCTGTCCATAGTCTATTGCTACCCACATGTAAAGGGCACTGCAAAATTTTATGTCCTACAAGCCCTCWCCAGTTTGCATTTGCAAAGAAAAAAAGAAAAAAAACCCAACGCATTTTTATAAAATAGCAGAGTCTAGCTGAAAAAGAAATTGCAAATAAGGGAGAGCAGAGACTTCATGTAGTGCCGGGGGTTATCTCCACTGCTGCATGCGGTGTTTGCAGGCAGGTCACACCATCCACAAACGTAGCAATGTTAATAACAGTATTGATTTGTCTTAATGCAGTTATGAAAGCTGAACCTTGGAGGTGTGGGAGGGCCTTATCGGTAATCAGCATCGAGATTGATCAAGGATAGTATCAGCCAAAGGGGAACAAATGGAGGCTAGAACAGGGCAGAGTAAAATAGTGGCCATTAAAGGAAGAAAAGCGCCCATAACACTTGGGGTTTCTTCATCATGTAGAAAGAAATCTACTTAATATATAATGTCTATGACTTGAAGCAAAGGAATGGGGTTAAAATCACTTTGGAAAACAAGACAAAAGAAAAACAAAGATGTCTGCAATGGTTTTGGTGCAAACTAAGGCAGGTCTGAGGACGCTGCAGGACGTGGCAGAGCTGCAGTGCCCGCGGGGTAGGCAGGGGTGGGCGATGCCATCAGGAGGGAATTTTACCCCTGCCAGACAGGTCAAAGTGTTGTCTGAAAAAAACCACTTGTCACCCTGATTTCTCTGGTCCATCGGTGAAGCTCTTTTTATAAGGAGGATCTTTACAAATGATTCTTTGGAGCAGCCTCCTCCTTAAGCTTTTTGCTAGCAGCTYTGAAAACAGTAGATTGATGCACTCGCCTCTTCCTGCCCAGCCTCCAAAAGTTACTGACATCTCTTCCTTTAATTCTGCTTTGTAATTGAATTTCTGCCATAAGTTGCTTCTGCTAATTCAATTATACCTTACTTTTAATTGGCAGTGGATTTAAATACTTCATGTGCTGTTAACATAGAAACTAGCATGTGCTGTCAGGTTACCCTCTACTCTATTGGGTTGGAGCAAAGGTTTTGTACAATTTTAAGAATTTAAGTAGCCATTTTTTTTTTTCCAAAAAGTCTTTTGGGGTGCCAGAATCTAGCCAAGGACTGGGAAAYGCCATTTATTTTGAATGTATAAATATGGCCAAATAATCTTGCACTATTCTGTAAGGTTTGTTGGATGGGGAAGACACAACTATTTTGTACTGCYGACACAGAAGAGAAATCAGAAGAGCTTCTGGGTTGTTTTTCCTATTTTGCCATTGACCAGGTTCAATCCTTACCTTGCTTTTCTATWGGGTTTCATTGGGTTGGCAGCTTGGAGAGATAACATCCATCCCTGTATAAAATGAGGATACTAGGTTTTCTTCCTAAAAAGATGTTGAAGCTAAAATGACTTGTTTAAATGYTTGTATTGCTGCCAGGTTGCAACATTTGTGAGTGCCTGCCCGAGGATCTGAAGAGTAATAAAAAATTTCATGGAGTCTTGGATCTTCCTTCCTGTGAGCAGAAGACTGATGTAGTTAACATCTGCACTGACAAGGGRAGATACCAGGATGAAATAGGAAAAGAGTCATTTAGGGAGCACTCACTTAAGGGTTTTTCTCTTTTTCCTTACTTTTTCTTCCAGGTTCTCTGGGCCTTAGGGAAGGGTTTGTTTAAAAGAACCCTCCAGATGTTGGGAGGACACATGTGGCAAGGCTGRTCTTCAGTAAAAGCCAGTCAACCAGCACCACCAGTGATCAGGGGAGAGGGCACCTGCAGGGGGTGGCTGGTGGCCCCACGGCAGGGCAGGGTGCYCTGGCCTCGCTTCCATGGCACTTGTCTCGTTCTCATGATTTRTAAAAGGAGCTGGATTTCAGCTGGCTGCTTGACTTTGGTTCTTTTCAATTTCTTCTGGGTGATTATTTCTGAAAACCTGTGGAGAATTTGTGAGGTTTCCATAACAATGAAAAAGCAAAAAATATAGTGCTAAATTTTTTTAAAAGGAGAAGATGGTGTTGCAGTACAGTCAGTCTGACTTTTATTACAGTATTTTCATGGAAGTTAGTGAATTATTTCCCACCTAGACATCTTCTGGGTGCTTATGAGTACCAGTCAGCATGGATTAGTCTGGAACAAATCATGTCAGACATCCTAATTTCCTTCTACACCAGGRTAACAGGTCTTGTGGATAGAAGAACAGATGATATGATGTACTTCAATCCTAGTTAGGCTTTTGGCACTGTTTTGATATTCTCAGAAGGAAGCTAGGGAAAAGAAATTTTGGTGAAACTTTTGCCTTATGGATGGTGTGATGTAGGTGTGCTAACCATGCTCCAGGCTTAGCTCCAGTATGTTGTCAGGCTCAGAAAAAGTATGGTGGGGATTTCCAGAGGTGGACCCTGTGACTTGGGTCATTGTAATTGATGCATTTGATAAAATACTGGTTCAGACTCAACAGGTAGCACCAAACTAGGGGAGGTTACAAGCACTTGGGAGGAGGGATTAGATTTTCAAATAGGTTTGGACAAAACCAGACAATTAACTTGGAGGGTCCATCATTCACACCTGAAGGTGTTAACATGGGCTTGCAGTTATCCCTGGTGAATAAGTTGGCTGTGGAAACTACCCCGAGGGTGGTTGGAGGGGCTCTGCTGAAAAATGTCTTGGGATCGTGGTGGGTCACACACCGTTTTGCCAGCATCATCCTACCCCAACAGCAGCAGACAGAGTCTTCCACAAACAGGAGGATACACTTGCTGTGTCCTGTGTTGTGTCTYCTGGTGCTTTGGCATCACTGGAGTACTGGAGCCAGCGTGGGGCACTGCATCTGGGGGAAGACGTGCAGAAAATGAGAGAGGCCAGTGGGGATCTGAAGAACAGGACCCAAGAGGAAAGGTGGGAAGGAGTGGGGTGTTTGGTCTGGAGAGAAGGCAAAGGGTTGGCACAACAGGTTTGCAGTGTCTAGAAGGCTGCTGTGAGGGGAGAAATAAGAAGCCTCTGCCCCATGTCTGGGGGGGGTTAGGGCAAGCGGCAGTGAGTTTGAATGGTATCATGAAAGGAAGAAACTCCTACTTGTAGGGATGSTGAAGTGTTGAAGGAGACTGTTGGGAGGCTTTGGTAATGTCTGGATCTCTGTGGTTGGGGTTTTGCGTTGGGCAGACCAAATGTGTGTGTTAGGGGTGGGCTGGAGGCGCCTGGGAGTGGGGTCCCAAACCCAGTGGGATTTTGTTTGCAGAAGTTGTGGGATTACTGGGTCAAAGGTCTGGCAGGAAAGAAGTTGGTTTGGTGGGGCTGGAGACATTGGGCTGGAGGAGATGAATATTTCCCAGCCGTGCCTGGCCTTGGCAGTGGGGAAAATCATGGAAGGCTTTGTGGGAGGGTRGGAATCGGAGCGAGTCACTTGTTTTCGATTTTCTAATCCACAGATTTTGAGAGATTAGGAATCACAGGAGCAGGTGAGCTCGCTCCTGGTGCTCTCATCTGGGACTCCTTAAGTGCTRATGAACCCTCAGGATTCACAGCTGGCAGATGCTGAAGGGATGCAAATTACTATACTCTGCTTTCTCGAGAAGCATGCTCAATGGAAAGAGAAGTGATTTCTAACCATTCAGAGYAATGCTTACTGGCTCCAGAAAACTTGAAACTGGCTCCTTCATATTTTATTTCTTTTTATCCTGTTTTTAGATCTTGGCTTAGTAATATTTTGAGATATAAGCCAAGCAAACCTTCTGAATCTGAACTTGATACTTGTGTATTTTGAAAGATTAATTTTACAAAGAAGATTTAAAGTAGGAAGGGTGTTTGGGCAGATTTTTGAACGCCAGAAGAATTTGCTGTCCCARTTCGGGAGAAATCTGTGCATTTTTCAACATGGGAGCTGTTTTCTATTTCAGGACAAATAATAAAATGCAAATGCAGGCAACAAAGTTGTTTCTCAGTGTAGGGTAAGAACTGAAGCAGAGTTTTTGCATGTTTAGACTAACTCTGATTTCTTTTTCAGCTGGGAAAATTGTTTTTTACAGGGGAGGCCAAAAAGTGGGAAACTTGTCACTTRGAAGAAAGCTGTAATGTAAACTATGTTTGGTTTGTGTCTTCTCCAGGCAATCGAGCCCTGTGGACTTTCTCTGAAGAGGTTCCAAGATAGGTGGTGAGTACTTTCCAGAGCCTGCTCCTTTCAAGGCACTCTTTAGATTAGTAATAGAAAAATTAAATTAGTAATAGAAAATACAAGTGTTGGTTTTTGTTCTGCATTGGGTGCAGAAGTTTGCATTTGCTGAGCTTGTGGCACTCTTTAATTTTAGAGCTGGCAGGGCTAATCTTTGAGTAGGGGTTTGGCATCAAAATGTTAAGCTTTACCTTCACACCAGAATGAATTTTTTGAGACTTGATTAGTGAAATAAATGTTACTTTTTTTTATAATATTTGACTTTAGGGAAAGTCTGTACAAATTATGCTGTGTTTTTATTAAAAGCCTACACTGTCCAGTGGGGCAAAGGGTTTTCTGTGTCAGAGAGCAACCTTAGGGGTTTTTTTCCTTCTCTTCTGACCGTCTATGTTAATCTAAAGGACTGCAACTTCCAGAGGGTTAAATGACCTGCATAACTCGTGCTAATCTCTGCTGCATGTGACTGATTTTGTCCTGCCTGCACCCAAGACTTCCATGTATTTCATTTGTATGTACTTCATTAAGTCCTTATTTGTAAGTCAGTGAAACATTAAATCGGTGAAGAGCTGCAGGAGAATGAGATGGCTAAGGAATGCTGATGTTGTGGCGTTGCAGCCAGAGAGCCACCCTTACGCTGATGTAAATCAGTGCAATTTCTTTTCCTCTGGTGGAGCCGTTCTCTTCCGGCAAACGCCAGCCGGGACTCTGCTCTGTAGCACCCTTTGCTGTTTGTTTTCGTTGTTTCTAGAGAAATACGTATCCTGTTTCCTCTTTCAATTCTAGATTTCTTTCCAATGAGATTAACCAAATTATATCATTACCCATTAATTGCTCAGGAAGTTTATTCTTCAGTTGCATTTCCCTAGTGCACAGAATACAACCTATTAGAGCTCTTGTGTGTTCAGACTGACTAACGAACTACAGTTGAATGTCCCAAACCTCTAATGGACTTCTCCATCTTCCAAATCAATGTATTTTCCATAGATAAGGTGCCTTTTGATACAGATGGTCCCAGGTTGATTTGAAGTGTCTGTACAGCTGAAATGTAGCGATCTTGCACTTGTCGGGGCGGGGGAGGATGCTGGGGTTTGGTGTTGTACTGTGCTTGTGTCCCCCTTAAGCGTGTGTTCGTTTTGGCTAGAAAATGCTTATTTAACATTTATAAGTGTCTTATTTAATGCCCTTTAAATGTATTTGTCACCAATTACATCTTTCATCGATGAAAACATCCCCTACTTAATAAACTGTGTTATCCATGTTTTCTGTATAAGGGGAGCTAATTTAATCCCAGACGGTTCTTCTAAGGCTTATGTCCGTAAACCATGAGTCTTATAAGGCCRAATTATGAATCCTGTGTGCCTTTTGCCAAAATGTTCTTGTGAGTAATAGCTTATGAACCCCTCCTCTCCCCCAGCCCCACAGCTACGATTGGATCTGTATTATAAACCTGCACACTGTTTGTACTGATAATTGCTATACTGGGACCTGAATCATCAGTTGATCTTTTTGAGATGTTGAAAGATGAATCAAGCTCTCTCTTCCTGAGGGCAGAGGGGAGTATGGGGCTGGTGGCTGTAATACCATGTGTGTAAAGGCCAGGCAATATTAAACTGTCAGTTTAAATTGTATTTACAATTGGATTTTCTTTTCTTGTTGTTTCAGGTAACACCTGAATAGTTTAAAAGTAAAAAAAACTTGTTAATACTCCAGTCTGTGCTTGCCAGAGTCAATGTTTCTTTCTCCTGGGTAGTCTCTTTGGGTAGTGATTTCAAAAGCATGAAGGTCCTGTGGTCTTTCAGGGAAACTTGGGCTCCTGATGCGCTTTTGCAAACAGAGTTTAGAGGTGTCAGGTGTTTATACATCACATTTTTGCTGCTTTAATGGTCTATATTCCTCCTCGCCTTTTCAAATTCGGGTGTGTCCTTTATTCCAATTTGGGAATTTAGATGATATGTACCAGTGTGAACGTACATCTCCAGGGTATAACAGTTTCTGTACGGAGCCTTACGGTGGTCTGGCTGTGTTGGTTCATACTTAACATACGGTAAGAGACAAACTTGAAGGCAGACCGGTGCCGAGCCAAGTGGGCATTTTCCAAAATGTAATGTGTGGCCAGTGGCACATGGGTGGCTTCAGAGCAAAGTATAGCATCATGAAAACAAAAGATATATGAAAGCGCCTGAAAGTAGCTCAACTTTTACCCGAGCTGAGCCGGGTGAGGATGCCGGCCGGGGAAGGGGGGAACAGGCACTTGGGTGCTCTCCTGACAGGGTACTGCAGGCTCTGACGGGGCAAGCTGCTTACCCGTGTTTCTGCCTGTAAGCTCATAAGCAGCTCTGAGCAGCAGAGACCGGGAGCCAGAAACACGATGGGCGATGCACCCGCGTCGGGGCCGCCCTGGGCAGGATGGCCGAATCGGCACCCATGCTGGGGCCTCTCGTGCCTCGGCGTGTTTCGGGGTGCTGCTGGGGCGCTTGTGCCAGGAGGTTGGAGGTGTGATGTGGRCACGAGGGCCGTCTCGGTCCCAAGTGTGATACGGTGGGCCCGCAGCAGTGGCATCGCTGTAGCCTCTGTGCTGTTTCGGAGGAGTGCACGAGCAGCTGCGCCCTGCGGCCGAGGGAGGCAGAGGATAAGGCATGAAATGGCGTGAACAGCAGCAGAGACTGCCTGTTGCTTGCATGGACGTGGGGCTCTGCAGCTGAAATGGGGCTCCTCGCTCCTCTGGTCCAGCACTGGCGTGCATCACTGCAACATCCAGGACTTGAGTTTTGAAGTGAATCTTTCTGCAGCCAAATACTGACAGATCTGTCCTACCAAACTGACTTCGAGAAACATTTTATTTTTAAACTGCAAGCTGAGCTGAAACCTGTGCAACCTTTCTTTTTGAGGGAAGGTGGCTCCCCTTGAACGGGAGGTTGCATGGAGTACTGGAGGGTTGGACTCCTGGAGATGCCTCAGGACCACCTGTGGCTTGGCATTGAAATCAGTGGATGCTCTTGCCATTGGTGCTGGGGTGTTTTTGGAAATACTCCTGTGCGTAGGGCAGGGCTGTGGGCACGTCCCCATGGCCTGGCTCTAGGACCTTCTCCATCGCTAGGACATCCCCCCTCACTGAGATGTCCTCATCCCTGAGCCCCGGTGCCTACCAGCACGGCTCCTCCTCTGCTGTCCCTGCCAGCACCTCTCTGCCTTCCCCACAGCCCACCCGTGTCCCCATCTCCAGGGTCCCACAGGGTCACCCTCCCTGCGAGCATCCAGGCTCTGTGGGGAGGAAAAACCAGCAGCAGAGCCGGGCTGAGCACTGGGGCAGAGGAGGAGGGAGCACACAAGACAAGGGGGAATTTGAGGCTGTTTTCCCCTTTCCCTGGGCATCCTCTGCGCTACAGCCTTGGAAAACTCCCTGGTTTGAGGCTTCAAATCCTGTTGGGGAAAGGGAGACCTTTCAGTGTTGTTACCTTTTCCTCTTGCCTTTCCCCACAACCTGCTAAAACCCTCTGGAGGGAGCTGCGAGGGCCTGATGTCTGCCATACGACTCTACTGCAGTGGGGGAAAAAAAGGTGCAATTAATTGGAAATTGTGTCTTAAAAAAGAATAAATGGGGAGCACAATAGCAAATGAAGTACCTCGTGCGAGTAGCTTATGTAATGAAGTAATTAAGAAGAATTTATTATGGTTTAATGTGTCACTAATCAAAGCTTGCATTTTTCCTCCCTCCCACCTTTAAAAATTGGTATTTGAGTCTGTTGTCTATATTTTTAATATAAAAAGGTTTCATTATTTTCACTGATGAGGCATTTCTGTGTTGTATTGTGCGTTTGCTTTCCATATACGCTGTTTGCTCATTCAAGGATATTAAGAAAAAAAMCAGAATGAATGTGCAACACTGCTGTTCATCTGTGTTTGTTTTTATGAATGAATCTTCTGCCTGGTTGCACACAGGCTTCAGGATTGCCCACTTTTTTGAGAACTCCTAAAATTCAAACTTTTTCATCAATTCTTTACTGTGATGGGGAAAATTTAAAAGCAGGCTTTGCTTTTAAAAATGTTATTAGCCAAGATTTCCAAGCTGCAAGATAGTGGGGTGCCGGGTTTGGATTATTCTATAATAGCGCTGTTTTCCCCGTCGTGTACYGTGCCTCCTACAAACACCACCTGCCTTCTACATTCTGTATAGATGTTGCTATATAGCATGAAAAAGGAGTGTCTCCTAATGTTCTCATGTTGATTCACTGCTATAAAACTGTTCATCCTCTAATAGTGTGGGATTACAAAGCATTATCATCCTCAGATTGACTCAGGTAGTGCTATTTTTATTTAAGCTGTATTAAGGTATCATTGTGAATCTTTGGTCTTGCAGCATGGGGGTAATACGATTTACTATTTTTATAAAAAATCAGCATGGCTGTACAAATCCTGTCCATAGCAAGAGCTGCAAAGATTAGTCATGAGCTCAACACTTTTTTTTTTTTTTCCCCCCCCTTTGTCCTACAGCGAGTCGTTACATTTTTAATTTTCATGCGACCTCCATCATGTTGGCCAGGCTTGGAATAAAATAAGAGGGTGCCTTGGCTTACGGTCAGGGACTTGGTACTTGCTGGGAGAAACTTTGGTGTAAGCAGGGGGCTTTGGTGTAAGAGGGTGAGCGGGTTTGGGGATGCTCGGTGGAGTTACCTGGGCACTCACCGAGGGGATGCAGTGGATTTCATCCATCTGAGCCCTTGCGGGGTTGTCTAATTCAAGCAAATGAGACCTCCCATGGATGTCATACCAGCACTGGCGTCCCTCCACCTTGCTGGCTTTTCGATCAGGCCCTGCCCCTCTTAATTAAAAAAAACTGCGGCAATTTGGTGTGGGTCCTTTCCTCACTCCTCTCCTGCTTGTCACACTGCAGCAGCTTGGTGCCCTGATAAAGCAAAAATAAATGTACGTCCTGGGGCTGAGGTTGGCTGAGGGATGCAGTCAGAGCTATCTATGGACAGCRTGTCTGTCCGGCTGGATGCCTGTGGGTCGGATGGACCGCCAGCTGTTGAGTTTCCAGAGGGGGAGAGGAAAAAAAGCATGGTCAGGGATCATTTCCCATAGGTGGTTTGGATGCAACCCCCTTTCTGGGGAGCGTAGTAGGAAGGACGTCACCCAGGGTGGGCAGCGCACCCCCAAACTTCCCACCTCCAGGATTTGCTGGGATGGGGGGCTGCCTCAGAGCAGGGGATGCAGGTCTCTTTTGGGGAATTTCTGGGCATCTTTCTGGCCTTCATCACCATTTAGAAGAAGAGGTGATGGTTGACAGAAGAGGAGCGGTGGTGGAACTGCTCTCCATGCCCCAGCAGCATGCACATGTCTGTGGGCATCCTCCTGGGCTCTGCATCCCAGCGCAGCCTGGCTGGCGAGCTGCTTAATTGCTCTAATTGGCTTATGGCACCCAAAGGCACCAGGATCCTGATGGGAACGCTACCATGAGCGGCCACGGCTGTCTCAAGTGCAGTCCCCAGTTGTGCGAGTATGACACATGTGGAGGCACACGGGGCCTCAGCCCACAAAAAAATGTGAGCGAGTGTTTCCATCCCCTTCAAGCCTTCGTTTGAAATGAAGTAGACATTCAGCAATGGGTATTTTTACAGCTTTCTCTTTAATTATCAGGAATGCAGAATAACTTTCAATAACTACTTGATTTCTACCTTACACAGAAAAAAAGCCAGTGGTAGTGGCTGGATGCTCCACAGTTCGGCTGGGCAGCACAGCGCATCCATTGGAAGGGGTGAGAAGATGCTGTAGCTTTGCCAGTGCAGCACCGCAACTGGCTTCTTGCAAAGGCTTTCGGTCCTGTTCCCCGCTGACCATGAGCTGTCGAGTTGGGTGTGGGAATCAGCTGGTGAAGTCTGATCTCTGCTGTGCTATTTAGGGTAGAGGAACATGAATTATCAGTTTTGCCATAATAAAGTATGTGAATAATTTTGACGTGGGAGATGCACGCTGGGTTTCCGAATAGCCAAGCTTGAAGGCAGAGAAAATTTTCTAAATGTTAATTAAAAGGTTTTTTTGAAGTGAAGGCTGAAAACCCCAACTTATTTTGAAGGTTTTGCCCTAATGTGTTTGTCTCTTTAAAAAGAACAACACCCCCTGTTCATTATACCCCTTTTTATGCTTAACGTGTATTTTAGCTGTATTTAAGTATTTCAGTAGCAAAGCTAACCATTTAACTAGCTAACCACATGCAGATTTTCAGGTCTGATGAGCATTTTGCTGCAGCCTCGTTGCTGCATTCCTGCTGCGGCCAGGGGCTWGGGCTCCATTGCTTTGTTAATGGTTTAGTTTGGGGAGGTTAGTTTGGAGTTTTTGTTGGGGGGGTTGGGTTCTTTTTCCCCCTGACACCACCAAGTGTGGCATCTACATTGGCTGTCAGGTCCAGGCACCTCCCTCCTCCTGCACAGCATTCTGGTGAAGTTCCAGTGGAGCATCGGAGGGGTTGGTGGGGTGCAAGATGGTTTTTGTGTGAGCAAAGAGGGTCTGAGCTAAACCAGACAGTTTTGGTTCCTTCTCCTTAAGTATTCGGTATTTATAAATTCTGCCCTTGGGTTACCAGAAAATCTTGTCTCTTAGCAATCAAAATCCAGATTGCTCCCTTCCAGAGAGCTGCCCTGCATCGCTGGGGGAGGCACATGTGGCCGTCAGACCCTTGTTGCTGTTTTCTGGGATGAAGCATCAGGATCTGCAGTTGGACTAGAAGGTGGTTGCAGGTCCCTTCCAACTGAACTCTCCTCTCTTCTCCTCTTCTCCTCCTCATGTAGACAGGATTGGGGAGCTGSAAGAGGCCTGGGCTGTAGATCCCAGCCGTCATCTCTGTTCCTGCTTTGGTGCAGGAGGGGTGGGAGAGGTTTTCTTTGCTAGGTGCTCACTGGCTGKCTGTCTTACACCCTAAAGCCTGAAAATTAATTGCCTCAATTTTGATTTCATCAGCAAATGGAGTATGGTCACAAAATGCAGTGAATTTGCTACAGTAAAACTGAAGTGGATTGAAATACAGAATTTTCATTTCGTAACAAAAAAAATTGGTCTTAATTGAATTTCAGGGGGAATATAATTTGGCATTTTCTTCAATAAAATACCAGAAAAAAAATTTAGGAAAAATGTTAATTTTTGTAACTTGTGGGAGAAATTTCATTCTAGGGATTTACCATCAATAGATTATTTCGTGGCACATCAGTATTAAGGCACACACACATTAAGGGTGTGTATCATGTTTCATTGTTTGTTATGTACTGTTACTACCTGTATGACAGAATAGTTAATTAATTATCTAGTTCTGATCATTTATAATGGAATGATTAAGTCAGTTTTTAAGTCTTTTTCTAGGTTAAAATACCTTTTCTCTGAATGATGATGAAATATTTTAATGCTGTAACAAGGAGCACAATAGATATGTTAATGTAAGAGTATGAAAATAGAAACTTCAGGATTCGAAACCTTGAGCAGATCGGTTTCAGGATATACTAGGAGTATCTTCCCTGAGTTTGCGTATGCTTCCTAAGTATTTTGAATCTAAAAAAAAGGGCTGTTTCCTTTTGTTTTGCTTGTGTTTTGGTTTTGGTTGGGTTTTTTGTTTTAAGTTAGACAAAATGTATTTGACAAACTCTGCTCCTCACTTGAATAGTCAGGTAAGAGGATTGAATGGTCCCTGTTCACCACTATAAAGATAGTGGGAGATGAATTTACCTGCAAAATGGCAAGTGAATTGAGGATTGAGAGATGATAGCATGTACAAAAGATGTTTCAAAGCAGGAAGGCCTTAGATGTTGAATTTTGTAGAGTGCCTGGGAAATGACTTCAGATTGTCCTCTTGAATCAGTGAATCTTGAAGATCGTAGGCTGGGTCTCCAAGGAAAAGGGTTCAGTTTTCCAGGCTAGCTGGTTCTCTGGTTATTTCCAGACATCTGCCAGCTCTGCGGTTGCGTTCTCTTCCAGCCACATGTGTTCTCTGCACCCTGGATAAAGTGTGACCTGGTAGGACGGTGGGCCTTTACCATGCTCTCCATCCCTTCCTGTGATGGCAAGGGAGTCGTTCTATTTCTAGCTAACGAATGTAAAAGTTTGATTTTATTTCTCATTGCATCTCAAGCATCCTTCTCCCTTCAGCCTCCCGTGCTCTGTGAGATGCCCCGGTCAGGGGTGACGATGGTTCTGCCTGGAGCTCCAGGCACCCTGGGGGAGCAGAGCAGCATCTACCTCTGTGACAGTACCCAGGCAGAATCCAGGGTTTATTATGCCTAAATGCAAGTCAAAACTTGCAAGAAGTGGTTTAATAATGGGAATGTCAGCAGACCCCTGAGTACAATGATGCTGCTGGATGCTTTCATAAATCTAAGGTTTAGGGATGACAGTTATGATGCATGGCACTGGGAGAATGTGAAACTGCAATCATTAAACAAAAATGGGCTTTTAAACTAATGGCAGCTGCCTAAACAGTTTTGCAGTGAAGCAGATCCCCTTAGGCTACCATTCTTCAAATAATACAGGTCCTATTGACTTTAAAAAAAAMCAGGAAAATATTTTGTTTTGGTGCTGTAGCACTGCTTCTACATTCATCCTAAAGGTCAGGCTGCTAAGTGTTTGCTAGGTTTTAAGCTGGAGGTGTTAGAAAATAATGAATGGCAACATTTCCAGATAATTAATTCATTATTCCCCTGAATTAAGCCACCTGCAATACTGAGGATTCACACCTGTTCCTAGATGGGTTTCCAAGTGAGTATGGGGGCACTTTTCTCCGTGCAAACTCAGCTGTGTTTAGCCAGTAGGTAGTTCTGTACAATGTCTCTGTTATACAGAATTTTATCCAAACACCTCCATCACAACCTGTTCCAACTCCTGCTGGTTTAAAATGATACACAATAAAGCTGCATGTTGCCTTGTCTCCTTTGAAGCCATCATTCCCAGCCTAAAGCTGGAGGTGTAAAGGTGCATGTATTGCCTTTTCTGTCATGCCAGAGATCCTGATGGACAGGTGCTACCTGTGATCTGAAGTGCGTTGGCCGGTTCCTTGAAGAGGCATTTCAAGAGTGTTTGGTGGTTGCAGAAGGCCAACCCATTCTCAGCTTCCCACTTTCACATCTTTTGTAACTTACTTTATCCAGGCTTGGTTTCTTCCTGAAAATGGCTTGTTTTGGCTCAGTCTCCCTGTCCTCCTTGTTCTTCAGCTTGATCAGAACTCATCATCTTTTTTCTTTCCTTCCCCCCACCCCTCCCTGTCATTTTATTACAAGGAATAAAGGAGAGGACAGAATAACCCTGACTGTGAAAGGATGCCAAACAGCAGGATTTGGTAGTTTTGTCTCATCTGTCTCTTCATACCGTACACAGCTCAGAGCCCACTTTTCTCCCTAGAATCCCAGTTTCAGCCTGGGGCTGTCCTTGTGTGCTGAGTGACTCCAGATTGATTATTATTTTTTTWWAAAATTTTTATTATTATTTTTAAAGCAAACAGTTCCATTAGAAATGTATGTGAAATCCATTGTGACCAGTCACATTTCACTTTGAAGCCTTCCGTGTCATGAGATGACAATTTAAAGTTGGATGTTGTAATGCTTTCTAGTTTTTCTAGGAGCCCTGCAAGACCGAGCAGAAGTTGGGAAGGATGGACTGAGGGTCTGGAGGTCTCTTGCCATGTCGGGGGGGTTGAGCGCAGCTTTCAGAACCTGATGAGTTCTCTTCTGAACGTCACCTGCAGTCCCGGCTCTCTGCAGGTTTTGGCTGTCCTGTGAGACSTGGATAACATATTGCTTCTTTCCACCACTTTTCTTCTTTGCTTCCGTAGTCTAKCCTAACCATAAACATGTTTTCTGTGGGCAGTTCTTTGTGGACGAGGAGAGCTGTCTAACTGCGGTTACTTCAGCCAGGTTATCTTCTTCCTGGGGAGTATGCTTGAATCAGGAGAGGAGAGTGGAAGAATAAAAGTTAAATTAACTATGACATGAACATTTGAACAGATGGCTGACCTTTGTAACACCAAGAACCTTTTATAAATTTGCAGGCTGTTTTAAGTTTGTCATGCTCTTTACAACCATCTGAGCGAAGATATATGACAGGATTTATTAGCTTACCACAAGGCTCTGTTGCTTAATTTCCCTGCTGTTTGAAACACTGAGCTTTAGGTGGAATAAGCAGGATCCAGGGGCATCAATGGGATGGGCTCCTTTGTGCCAACCCTCTTTAAACTCCTGGAAGCTGAGGGAGGAGGGATGCTCCTGGTCATGCTGGAAGGAGCTCAGCTCGCTCCCCCAGGAGAGCTCAGCCCTAGCACCGACGAGGGTCATGCAACAGTTAATTGTGGACTGGGTGGAGACAGATGATCATCCTGCCCCAAATCACTTAACCGTCTTAAGGGTCTACCCTTGCCTGCCTGAACGAGCCAACTAATCTTTCAGYGAGCCGCACAAGTGAGCGCTGAGCTATATATGGTATGAAGAGGGAGATGACACAAAACAATTAAATTCCCCTATCCCACCCCTCCCTAAAAAGCTGTGCACTGTATGTATGCCTGCTTAACGGGGGAAGAACGTCACTGTTTGGAGCAAATTATTTCAGCCTATGGTGGGTTCTCTGTTCTCTGGAGGCTTTTTAGGTCAGGGTTGCATATCTTCTGAAAACATTTGTGGTGTAGGCCAAGCGGGTGGTGGCTTGATGCAGGAATTCTTGGAGAAATTCTTTGAGTCAAGAGGTATCGGACTGGATCAGTTGTTCTCAAATTAACGCTTTTTGTGA
This sequence comes from Oceanodroma leucorhoa, assembly GCA_030449065.1. Taxonomy (NCBI): domain Eukaryota; kingdom Metazoa; phylum Chordata; class Aves; order Procellariiformes; genus Oceanodroma; species Oceanodroma leucorhoa. Next base: position 5,495,869 of record JASVER010000047.1, on the reverse strand, counting down.
GATCACAGCAAATTCCCAGGGGCTGCGCTTTGGACAGTTGTGTGGTGATTTGGAAAAGCAGTATCTATATGGTGGCCACACATGAAGTCCTTGGCGCCGTCCTGRAGACCTGCTGGGATGAGTGATGCCAAGGGTCCCATCTGGGATTCAGTAAGTCAAGGGCAGAGGAACAAGCGCTTGGAAAGCGCTTGGAAATTGTCTTTATAAGGAGCACACCATGTTARTCTACCACAAAGTGAAAGAAAGAAAAAAATCTGTATCAGCACAGCATGTATTTCTTTTACAGAGGTCTGGCTTATCACTACGCTTGGCTTTTCTTAATTACTGCTAATGCTTCTGCAGGCTGTGCAGTTGGAGCTGGAATGTGGCTGGCCTGGAGTCAGGGCACGGAGGCTTTTATCAGGGCCACTCGGAGACAGGCCATCTGCAAGATGTATTTATTTTTTTCTTATTTGTCTTCTCTAAATAAAAACATGATGCTGTGAGAATGTCTGTTCCATCCTATTGCTTCACTCCACCAAAGTTGCCATTTTCTGACAAACTGTTTTAGAAAGTTATATTTGGCAAATGGSTGTTTGCTTAATTCCTCTCCTGTCGTTGCTTCTTGTCCATGAAACCCCAATCTGTTTGTGTGCAAGCTCAGCTGTAGCTCAGTTCAGAGCATTCTTTAAACCATAGTTGCTTTCTGCTCTTGTTTGATTTTTTTTAAGCTCCTTTTCTCTCACGATGGAGGAACTGCAGGTACTTCATATCTGACGAAAGCAAATCCAGTACCTGCAGAGCCAAGGGCTGTTAGAAGCTGCGACAGCCGCGTGGTCAGGTTGCCTTGCTTACCCCAAGTGTTGGAGCTTCAACACTSTCGGCATCCCACAGCTGTAACACAGAGAGTGTAACAAGGATTAGATTTGCAGGGGTGAGTTTCTTTTGTCTGCAGAAAACCATGTGAAGCTTCATGAAGGAGCAGCCACCCATGTTGGTTCCCCAAGTCCTGCTGGCTCAGGTCCTCAGCCAACAAGGGAGACTTCTCCATGATTACCTTCAGCAAGATTGGCTTGTCAGGAGGACTTAGGAGAAACAGCTTTTTTTTTTTTTTTTTTTTTTTTTTTTTTTTTTGATTTCCTTGGGCTCAGTGCCCTCTGTGAACTTAACTGCTTGGGACACTGGGATTTGTTTTAGAAATAAAATACTCCATCATGGAGCTCTGTGCAAAACTGTGCTGTTCAGATCACTGGGGGAAAAGGGAGAGTCCCTCGATGGAACCGGTTGTTGCAGGGTTTTTCTTAGACTGATAAACTTAAGGCTGTCCCTGGCAAAGTGAGCTTAAGCAAGGCTTAATATGCTTTGCCCACAGTTACTGAGATATGCCCCGGCTTTGGCCACCCTAGCCTGGCAATGGGCATTTCTGGAGGAAGATAGAGCATAGGGACTGTAGTTATAAAGGGAAATGCAATTATAAAAGCAAAAGAGCAAACAGTTGTTTATAATCTATAAAAATGGATACTCTCGGGTTCGCCTTCCTTGCCTTAAGGTTTTCTCATTAGGAGCAGTTTCTGTAAATACCGTATCTTTCTTTCCCCTTGGAGAGATCTCAAATTGCTGGGCTGGAATTGTTGTCTGGGTAATCAATAAACTTTAATCTACATGACAGGTTTTTTTCCTTGAAGTTGGTTCTTTCTGTACTGGAGATAACATGTCTAAAGCAAATGTAAAATGAAGTAGGGTTAGATTTGACTTGACTCACTCTTACAATTTTGCAATATGAATGTCTTCCAAAACAATTACGGTTATTGCTAAGTGGACACTAAATGATTAATCTACTAGCAGACAGCCAGTGCAGTAGTGTCTTTGAAACAATATTTGAGCCTCTTCCTCCCTGTTCTTTCCCTGCAAGACTGGTTTAAAGATAAGACACTGACAATAAAATAAATTGTGATTTGCAGCCCAGTTCTCTTTCAGTCTACTCCTTTGCTTCAGCGTTGCACTTCTGTCTCGCACTGAAAAGCCTCTAATGAAAAGGGTTTAAAGTCTGCCCTGAGCCCAAAAAATAGTCAATCTTATATTTCATTTGAGGCATATGCTTAAGTTATCATGGGGTTGGCTGGATTTATTCGTGCATGCTTAATCTGGGTGAATAACTATGCTGGACAGCTTTTGTTGATGGGAGGTCACAAGTGCTCTTCTTTGTGAGTTGGTGGCATCATGTGCAGAGCATGTGAAAATATTCATTGMTCATTTCACTTTCTGGAGTAGTCCTTGTAATGGGAATACCTGCTTGTGTCTGAGAAGGTCTCTCCTTTTGGCTATGTGGTGTGGAGGGAGAACTTCCCAGCGCTTAGTTAAGGAGCTGAATTTGCAGCTGAATTTAGGGAGATGACTAAACACTTTAAAATGCAATGATTTGTGAGAGAAAAGGCAAGACTGCAGAAAAGACTCCAGTTTGATTCCTCATACATTATGTAAACTTGTACATTTTTAACATTTTTACAGCTACAAGTCATAACACTATGTACCACGTTGCATTGAGACAACTGACTCAGAAAAATCCTCTAGAGTCTGTTGATGCCGTGGACTTGCCTATGTGCTAGTGCTGGTTTTAATTGTCTTTCTGTTTGAGGAGATGTCCTCAAATCTGACCTCACGTTAGATTACTTTGAATAGCAATTATAGGYTTGGTTGTACACCCAGTTGAGCCGGCTCGGAGCTGGTGAGCAGCAGTGGAGCTGGGCATAAGTCATGGAGTTACTCATATAGCTTCTTACACTTGCCTGAAGTGGTTCTGGTTAATAATATTGTCCAGAATTATTATTATATTATAATAGGTTTGCTTCCCTGGCTTGTGTGATGGCAATTCTGTTATTGCAGAGGTTTTGAGTTTAACTCTCAATAAACTGCAGGCACAAAGCCAGTTACTGCGTGTATGGTTGATACTGGCTTGATGGAGCTACAAAATATTTTCTCTGAACTTGGAAGTATTTTCTCGTCCCYTAAAGGCAACCCGGTGCTCTGATAGCGACACTTTCGTTGGAGAACCAGAAGGCTCAAAAACTGGCTCACACTGCACACTTTTTTAATCCCAGCTTTCTTAGGTAAATGSATCACCTTTTCTTAACTCCACATGGTGGAAGGAACAGTCATGACAGTGTTTATAAATGATGCAGTTTGCCTTTGCTCAGGATGCTGAAGTTCGGGAGTGAACTCCAGGCAGATATCTGTGCTATATTAAGGTTATTCAGAGCAAAGCTTGGATTTAGTCTTAACATATTTGCTACCAAACTTAAGTAAACATAAGACAGACTGCTCCCACCCAGCAACAGGTATGATTGTTTTGGTGGTACTGCTTTGGTGCCTGTTCCAAAATGACTCAGATGATCAGTGCTTAAAAATAAGCACCCTCCCCTCCTCCAAACCTGCGGGTGTGGGAGCCTGTGCTGCAACTCCTGCCGAAGGAGATCAGAGAGAGGGGGTGGTGTGCTGAGGTCAGAAAAGAGATGCAAAGATGCTGAAGGAGACCACCAAGAGCAGTCTTGCCTGTGGGTGCTGCGGAATGAGGCTACAGGTGGCAATTAATCCCATTTAGTCTTATTTTTAAGACAATTTTCTCCACACATCGTGAGACACTCTCATCATCTTGTTGTTTAAGTTTCTCTCTGAGCTGGTGGTGGTCAGTGTGTTTCAAAATAGCAGATTTCACGAAGCCGTGTTGATTGCAAAGCCCAATCTTGTGCTGTTGCAGCGAGCAGTGAATAGACTTCCAACTCGAACAAACAAACAGGTTCCCTCTCTTGTGTTTGCCCCCTGAGAGGCTGTTCACCTCCCTCCCTGATTAGAAACTGCCCCACTTTCAGTTTTAACTTACCCATGGTCGGTTTATAGTTGAGGTTTTTTTTTGTCAGTGCTATGGGTTTATTTTTTTCCATCTGCTGTTCACCATCCTGATGTGGTTACAGCAAAAGCTCCTCTCCCTTTTTGTGCTTTCATTTTAAGATGCATCAGCCAAGTGCTGCTAGTCTGCCACTTTCCTTAGCTTTTTTTTTTTTTAATTTGTATCACTGAAGAACATTTTGATCTTTGTCCTTTATTTTTATTTGCATGATCTAATTCAGCTTGACTTTGGCAATTTCTCTTTACCCCTTTGCTTCCTGACCTCCATGACACAGCTGTCTTTGCCGAGCGGCCCTTCCTTTCCATTCCTCACAGGCACTCTGCTTAGTCCTAAAATCCCTTTTTTGGCGATTGTTTCTCCAGTTAGRTTGGGAATCATTCCCTAGACGTCTCCCCCACTTTGCTTGAAGTTTTAAATACCAACTCTTTTTTTTTTTAATCTTTGCCATAAAGATAGTCTAAGCTTCTTCCAAGTGTGTCCTTGAGCACTTAAGTCCTGTTGACTTCCATGCCGAGTTCCTTTGAATCCTCAAAGCTTTTGGGAAATTGAAAATATTAATTTCTRTGTTACACTTCAGAGTATTCTTCTACCTAAACCACCTCTCCATGATTACGATTGCTTCCAGAGTTACTTTCTGTGAGCACTTACAGCTGCTTACAGTGTCTAAATTAGTATCGCCCTTTTCTAGTTCAGCAGCTGGAGGATTACAACTGCTGTCTGCTGCTTCCAGGAATATCTGTGGTCAGCTCTTAACGTTAATAGTAGGTTCTTCAGTTGAATATTTTGGGAAGTTACAGTCCCACAGTAAGATAAGCTCTGTTAGGACTTTTATCTTGCTGTGGACCTTGCAATCTACACTGCACTCCCATGCAAACTCTGTAGAGTGTAGGACAACCCGTGCCCTTGTCCCTCCTTCTCCCAAGCAGCATGGACCCCAGAGCACCATAGACCGGCCATGGCTGCCGTCCTCCTGAGTTTCTTCTCCTTCTSCTTCCTGACTTTTCCGTTGCATTGCCCTGGCTCCCAGTATCAGGATTTTAATCCTTGATCTTGTTTCTTACTCATCATCTGTGAATTTCTGGCTATTTATCTGCCATCCTAGCTGACTGCTGCTATTGATGTTAATATGGTCTTTGTTCTCCTAAGTTTGGATGATATTATGTGCTTTTTTTATCTACGTTTACCAATCCCTGTGTCTGTTTATTAAAACCAGATGTGGGAATTAACTGATTTTCCTGATTATCCTCTCTCTAGAGGTTTTTTTTTTTCTTTAGTTTAAAACTCTCAGCTGTGCCTGCTGTGATCACAGGCGGCCATCTCTCATCCACAGAGAAACATCCTTTTTCCGTGAATACCTTCTGATGGTGGAACACCCTAAAACTTCCCTTGCAGTGTCAGTTCTTGAACCATATGGATGACATTAACTTGTAATGGCTTTTCCTTCCTTTTGTAGCATTGAAAGAAAGTCCCTGGGGKTGATGCTCAGACGCTAAGCCTGGTCTCCCCAGGCTCTCTCTATAGCCTAGAGGGAGGTAGGCACCACCAGGGAGTATCTAAAACAGGCTTCTGCTCCAAATTGCCTTCCTAGTCTACTTCTCCCACTGGCAGAGAGACTATCCTCTTCTGGGCTAAATTTAGTCCTGAGCTTTGTTCATGCCTGTGGTTGAGTTCTCCATCTGCACACTGAAAGCAAGGGCACTTGATCTCTTACCGGAAGGCCAAAGGGAACAAGGAACTCCAATACTCTTAATAATAAGGACCAAATAAAGTGGTGTAAGTAAACAGAGAGCTGAGGACAGTACAGAGGAGCAGCTGGGGGCATGGGATGGAAAAGGGGATGGAGAAGTGGAATATGGTGGAGAAAAGTCAGGCCCCCAATACATGAGCTGTGGCCTTGCAATCAGAAACAGCTGAAAGACTTTMATGGTGCAAAGACATCTTGCAGCCTCTCTCCAAGCAGGAAGAATGAATCCAGATTGCCGTGTCTACAGAGGGCGATTGTTTTATTTCCCATTAAGAGGGTAGACACAAAATCAGATTTCCACTCTGAGTTGTCTTATATTTTTAGCCTGTGATTGGATTGCAAATGCACACTAGATATTAAATTTCTGGAAGCAGCCTCTGGTGCCGTCTTCTTAACCAGGATCCACGTTAATTTGCTGAGCTTCCAGATGGGAGCCATACATTTCTCTACAAATTTGCAGGAATGCTTAATTTAATCTAGATTTTCTAGCTCAGTAGTTTGCCTATTCTAACATTCAAGCATTTTCCTTACCTCCCCTTCTGCTTTGTGGTTTTTTTTTCCTTCCCCTTGAGCTGAATTATCCACTTGTGCAGAATAAAGAAAATGGGTTTTGCAGAAGGAGCCACCTGTCCGTCATCCATCCTGCATGGAAGCAGATTGTCCTTCCATCTCCTAGAGAAGGTTTCCTAAGAGGGGACTAAGTGCAAGGTGTAGCTGGTTGAGCCTCTTAGCCCTGTTTCACTTGGTTTGTTGAGGCTTATTAAATATTGCTAGCTTCTTTGTTTTAAACTATTTAATGATCACCTTATTCTGGTCTAGTACATGTGCTGAATGAAGATGATGTTAAACTACTGGCTCCTTCTCTGTTGCGGGTAGATAAGGATATTTGCAGGGGGAGGCTCATAATTTTCCTTAGCAACATTCAGCCTCCAGTGCATTGAGTGACTTGTGATTGTATTATAGCCATTTCTTTAATGAAATTTTAAACTACATGTCTCTCTACAATCACTTCTGCCTGTGGTTCTTAGATAGCCATGCAAACACAATGTATATCATTGCCGTGGTGTGCAGTACATACTGAAGAAGCAGATGGGGTGCAGACAGGTAAGGTTAGCTCACGAGCCGGCCCCTTTCTTCATTACTGCATTTTCCATAACAGTTAAGACACTGGTAGGAAAAAATGATGCATCTCATTTTAACTACTTTAGTTTCAGAATGAGTGTATTGAACCAGCTTGAGGTCAACTTTATTATTTCTTCTTCTTGTGTTACGAATTCCTAGTGCTCCAAATAGCCACACCTCATCCCAGAAAAACCCAGAAGTTCTGTACAGAGAGACTGCATTCCTAAGCCCCAGAGACACAACATGCCCGGAGCAACAGGCACATTTGAGAGCTTGTCCTGAGCAGGTCAGGTCAGTGACCTGCCGTACTTCGCACATGGACGAGCATCTACAGTTGTCCTGCGTGGTTCCCATGTTGCGTATGGTAATGCAGCAGTTGAAAGAAGCTGCTGGTTGGTAGGGAATACGCAATATGAAATTCTCCTACTTCATTCCTTGCTCAGGATTGTTGCCTGTGAGGCAGTGATGATGGGGACGACGTGATAAGGTACAAGACGACATCTTTTTGTTCTGCATTTGTACAACATAAAGTCTTGCTRCCTTCTGGTCTGTGGCTCAGGCCCTAAGGTGCCGGGGTGATGCTTTCACCCAGGTGATGCTCAACCGTTGCAACGGTAGGGCAAAGTGGAGTAGCTGGCTATGCGGTCAGGAGACTCTGGCTGCTCACTTCTGGTATAAAGACCTTGGTACTTTTACATTTTGGGGATGGAAGTGTCAGTATTGGTTTTCCCCACAGCAGATGAGTGGACAGGTTTTAGAGTATTTTATCAGGCAATGGAAGCGATGGGGGTCGCTTCTGGAAGGTGGATGGTGGAACGTGGGGCAGGGCCGGGTGAAGCGATGCTGCAGTTGTGCCCGGGAAGGCAGGCACAGGCTTGGCAGCGCAGCCCAGCCTCAGGACTGAGGGCAGGGGGTACATTTTGTACATGCTCGAAGGGTCAAGACACAACCTAGACCTGATGCTCAGCACCACCGTCAGGCTGTGAAACACCACAAAGGCAAAGGTGATGTGGCGGAAATGATACAGTAAAAGATTATTTGGCTAACAGTACTCAGGTCAGCATCTCAGGCTAACAGACAGTAACTCGGACAGGGCAGGAATTTATTTGAAATTACATATATGGTACTATAATATATTTTATTAGACTATTTTTTTCCATCTTACTCTACCACTGTAAAAAAGGATGAATATAAAGGAGAAAGAAAAAGCATTGGCATTAGAAACAGAAGCTTCTGTAATGTAGCTGTGAGATAAGCTCATTACATCGAAACAGTCAGCCTGGAAGTTTTCTCCTCATCATGCTGTGTGTGCAAACTGATTAAGAACCTTTAGGAGTTTCTCACGGTCTCCTCCTGCCTTAGTGTGAGTAGGACACTGAAAACATGGGATTATGCCTGTGCTCCTCCCACTCACAGAGCCTTACGGTGTGCACGTGTGTGTGAAAATTGCTCAGCAAGGCTGCCCTGCAGCAGCCGGAGCTGGTTCGGGCTACCTAGCAAATCCTATAAAGTCAGGAGTGTCCATACAATGTGTACAACTTTGGTTCAGAGGGGGCTATTTATAGCTGCAGTAAGAGTATTGTGTGCATAAGGCTTTTCTCTCACACCTAATCAGGGACCTTGGCAGATTCGCCATCCCCTTCACCTGCTCAGCAGCTCGGGTGCCAGAACTCCAAGAGCACCAGTGTTTTAGCTGGAAATCCTGGTCATCTTCTAGGGCCATCTGAGGGCCATTGTGGAGGAGGAGGTTTTGATTTTCTGGTGCTTCTCTGTACAGCATCTCCTCCTCTCCTGGCTCACTGGGTTCAGCAGTTTGGCTCTCAGGGCGTGCGGTGCCCCGCCATCACCACGAGCGCTGCGGTGGGAAGGAGGAGGGACACCATATATATGCCAGCAATGTCATTACACTTCTCAGGCTCTCTCCGTGATGACTGAGCTTTCTGAAATGTTTTGGGGCTAAGTGCGTAGGGTCTGGAGTTTGGAGGGACCGAATGTGGCAGAGCTCCAGGGGCAAGGTAAGAAGGAGATGTGCTTGGTCTTTGTGGGATGGATGATTTACGCACCCCGTCAGCAATGTCGGTTTGTGGTTTTGGGGTCTGGATGGGTAGATAGGAAGGACTCACCTATAAGAAGTTTCCAGCCTGGGGTGATCCAGCGGTGGAGTGAGGACCTCCTTTGTGAGCGTGTGTTCACAGTCTGGTTTTMGGCTTTGGCATTTGGTGAGCACACTAATGATATGTCAAGGAATTGCCATTAATTTAGTTTTAAAATAACACAGTGTTAGTGGAGCACAAACAGCAAAGACCAGCGAGAATGTGCTCCTTCCTGCAGCTGGCCTGGACTGGGGTCCCCCCACCACTGCAAGCCCCTGGGATGCTGCCGCGAAGCACAAACGTGTTAAAAGTGTGTGAGCTTTCTGCACGCTTACTGCATTACACTGAGCCAGTTGATTATAGGGGTTGTTTATTTTATGGGTTTTTTATATTCTTATTGGGAGCCATTTGTCAATCTGCACGGAAATCTGATTAGCTGAGAATTGCTAGCTCTCTGGTATATGTTGACCTATAAAGTGAAGGATGCAGCAATAAACACAGTCCATTAGGCTGCTGGAGAAGTCTGTAGGCTTCTTTGGAGGCTGGAAAGGAGAGGTCTTGACACTTAAATGCCTTTCCCTTGGGAACTCACCTGTATTTGGCGCAGGGGGCCTGCGCTGGCATCCCTTGGGGGGACTGGCAGCCCATTTCAGCCCACCGGCTCTGCTCTCCGCTGGAAATCTGGGGTCTCGGTGTCAGTGGGTCTCTGTGCCCACCCCGATGGTGAGCTGAGAAGGAGCTGCCTTACTATGGGTGGTCTTGTGCGGGAAGGGAACAGGATGCTGGTGTCACTGCAGCCACAAATCCCGTCGGCAAAGCGGTGCGGCAAACCTCGGGCAGCGGGAAAGGGAAAGATGCTGCTTCTGTAGACAAAGGGGACAGGGAGTTGTAGCTGACTGTGGTGCTTCTGCGATGCTTCCTAGAAGTAAGCGTGATGCTCCCTGCAGAGTGCGGTTTGTTAGTTAAGTAGATTTAAATTCAAGTCTCCTTCAGGGTACAGGGGCACAGCATAACCCAGTGAATGCACCTCCTCATCGCTCCACATAAAATAACTTTCAGTTTTTAAGCAAGGGTTTATTTGACCTCGGCACTGGGTGCCTTGGTGTGTTGCCAGAGGGTGTTGTATGGACACTGTACGTGAGCGGATAAAATACGGACAAGGTGACTAATGACAGCTTCAGCCTTGCAGCAATATTTTTGTGAAATGTCTTCAGTGTAGCAAAAGCCCAGGGTTGTTCTCGCCAGTATCCTCTTTATTTTTTTTTTCTTATTAATTACAACAAAAGATTTAATTTTATGTTAACGGTGTAGGAAAAACCTTTGGCAATAAGGCAAGCAGAGGCTGTGGAGAGCTTTGCCCTCTATGGTGGTGCATTCAGGACACCGCTGCCAGCATCATGCGGGGTGAGGTGGCTTGGGGCAGCAGACTGGTGCTGCTCCTGTCGCCATCCCGGCAGCCTTGGGAGAGGCCAAGCCTCCATCCAGGACAGGATAAAGGTACATTTTTCACCACTGTTTTGACAGGATGAGTTCAGCTGCTTGGTCAAGGTGGATCTGGGCTGCGGCGTGCCTGAACGGCATGTCAGCATGCAGCCTGCCCCGGTCCCTTCTGGGCGCGCCGATACATTGACTTGTTTAGAAAACCCATTCTGGCTGGTTGAGGTGGGCCAAGAGGGCTGAGTGAGAGTGGAACAAGGGGTGGTTGTTAGCTAACGTAATCTGCTATCCTAAAGCCAGCTTGTGTCTTACCACGTGTTTGTTGGTTGGACTGGGAAGAGATGTCCACATGTCAGCTCTGCTTCTTAAGATGCACAAAAAYATTTGTCACCCTTTCCAAAAGATTTTTAAATTACTTAAGGTATCTGCAAGGCTGCATTGAGTCTACTTTTTATCCTAGCGTAGAGAACCACTGAGTGGTTGGAGCGGCGCAACAGTCTTAGCTTCCACCTTTTTATATTCACAAACATCTTATTGTTGTTGAGGTTCTGGAGCAAAGCTTGTGTCTCTTCAAGCCTTGTAGTGCTTGAAGCTGTCCAGTCCATCCCTGAGCTAGTGTGCAATGGCATACTCACCAAATTCTTCTTGTCTTGGAGGTAAAAATCAGCAGTGAGATACTATAAAAGAAGTAGATGCCTTCTTACAATTTCAGGTGGCTCCATTTTGTCTTTGAAGTTTGCTTTCATCAAAATTACAGCTTAAACTTGTTGTCCAAGCAGTATGGTGTCCAGCGAGTAGTGAGGGCATTTTTCTGCCTGGGATTAGGCATCGCTGGTGACGTCAGGGCGGTGCGGAGCTGGCGTGGCGTTTGCAAACRATCACTCATAAAACCAGTGCTGTGATTAATGAGGGTTTTAGGAGCTCTGAAAGAGTCATTTCTATATTAATAATGTTCACGTCTAAGTGGCCCTCCGCTGGTGTTGGTTTTCTCTTTGAACAGAGGTTGAAACAGGTAATTTTGCCATTAGAGCCTGAATATGTAGCCACATCAGGCTGTGGGCACAAATTGGGTCTTGTGTAAATGTATTTGCTCCTTGAAGGTTTTCTTCTCTTTGATGCAGAAGTGTTGCCGCCGTAGGTGTAAATATGTGTATACTGACCTAGTGCMCCCCTTTCTTTAAAGAAGGATCTGTGAATTTCCAATAGACACATTTTGGAAAACCAGGGGATCTTTCAACTTTTTATCTTTATTTTACCTTTGAGGGAAACTAAGTGCTGTACCAGAAATTCCCACGATGGATGGGTGACCAGCCGGGTGGTGTCCTCCTAGCTCCAAAAATTCATCCTGGGGAGCTGTAGACTGCAAAACCATCACCCGCTTGGAAACCTTTCAACCCTTTCTACCTGCCTGTGCCTCTGAAACTAAAGTTTGGGGCGTCTCTTGAGATCTTGTATCTTGTTTAACCAAAAAATCCAAAGATACTATAAGTAATGATGTCTGAGGAGCTGCAGAAGAGAAGTAACAGCCAACTCGTGGCTAGTAGGGATTCAAAACTGTGTTTGAACTGGTGGGAAGGGACAAATAATCCCACGCTAGCTCTTCTTTCTCTGAAATGTCTGCAGTGAAACTTTGGAGGTGTGAGCTTCATCTTCTGCGGGTGCTCCTGGATGTCCTAAGCCTGAATGGTCTTTGGGGAGGTGTGAAAGGGGGAGACGAGCACAGAGCAGAGCCACCTGCCTGCTTTTATGCCATAGCAATGCTAAGGATGCATTCCCTTTCTGAGCTCTCTCTTTGGGCTTTGCCTGCGTCTTTACTTGAGAGACTTAATATGGTGTTTGAGAGACTCTTGTTTTGCCCGTGTAGGAATGGGGCTGCTGAGGGGCATAATGGAAATGTTTGAGGTGATAGGGTGATGTCTGTTCTCCACCATCGCCCAGGAATTTCTGAGTGTTGGAAGAATGTAAAATATAAAACCCATCGCTGGGCGGAGTGAGGGTGAATGTGTGGTTTGTGCATGTGTTTTTGCTTCGTATTTAAGAAAAAAAAAAACCCATCTAAAAATAAACTGCCGACTCGCCTCCGCTTCCTGGTTCGCGTGGGGCTGCAGCGGAGCAGCCAGAGGGATGGGGCGGCCAGCCTGAGCCCGGGGCACCCCCCGCCTGAGCCCGGGGAACCCCCCGCCCTGAGCCCGGGGCGGCCGTAGTGGTGAGGTGAGGGGGTGAGGGGGGGGGCGGCCGGCATCCCCTCGGGCAGCCGGCTGCGGAGCGGGGCTGATGGCACGCGGCCGTCTGTTCTCCAGGTGTGTGGGGGTCACATTGCCGTCGGTCGGTACATAGGCACCCTGTGGGTGTCCGTCCTGCGTGGGGTGACTGCATGAAGTCTCTGCAAATATACGGCGTGGTGTGGTGGTGTGAGCTTGTAGGTCCTCTGTTGGTTCTGAGCGTATGAGTTTTGGCAGGGAGGGAGGTGGTTGGCTCTAAACCCTAAACCGTAGAGAGTGGTTCAGAGGTCTGGAGTGGAAGAAGCAGCTCTGGGTTAAACGGGTGAGTAAGCAGAGCAACAGTGAAGCCATCAAAAATGTGTAATATAATGGCAGCCTCTTGTGCCGATGCAGTAGCGTGGCATTACGGTGGTGTAACCGGCACCGAAACTTAGCTCGAGAGSCACCGGGACACTGTGCAATGGCAGCTGTGCCGGCTCGCGGGGGGCTTCGCTCTCCGGGTAGGGAGGAGCACCCGGCACCGGGGCAGTTTGCTGAGCCGRTGCTAGGAGAGCTGCAGACGGGAAGCGAGAAAGGCAGCGCCCGGCTGAAACCACGGGGCGGTGTGTTCGTCGAGAGATGCCCTGGGAGCTTATTTTTTCATTAAGGATGCTACGTTTCCTAATGTGTTGCTTTTTCTTTTTAAATACTAAAATGTTTACAAATAAGCTGACAARGGCAATAGGAAGTTGCGTAGTTCTCTGCTCTTTACAAGCAGGATTGAAACTCCCCTAGCTTGTGGTCAGTAAGATATTGCAGAGCCTGGTTCTGGCCTGAGCTGCCRGCAGGGACCTTTACTTTCTTCTCCGTGTGAGCTAAATCCATTTTACTCCATTAACCTTGTTTTTACCTCCATGAACTTGCCTCACTTGTCTCAAATCCAGAAGCTGGTGATTTGGAAAGATTTCTCTGAAAGTCCTAAGTTTTATCAGTGATTTCTCATCATTAGTCCTACCGATATATATATCGTCTGTGTATGTATTTAGATTGCATATTTATACTTCACAGCTTGTTAGTTCTCAGAGTTTTAGCAACCTCCTGGGAAAATTTGCACTGATCAGGGAGTCAGTGGCTTCGGTCTTTCGTGATCTTGGTTTTCTGGCCTGTATTAATGTATTTTTCCCCCAGCCCGGAGGAGACGGTGCTTGCAGGTTCAGCAGCAGGCTGGCTGAGCGGCACTGGGGAGGTAGGGGCTTGCCGAGCCGTGGGTTGTCCAGCTGGGGTGACGGATGAGAAGCATCCGGCATTTTAAAAGCATTAGTGGATGATGGATATTATATCTGTACCTTAAAGCTACTTAAAAAGTGCCTGGAGGGGTTGCAGATTGCCCATCTAGCTGGTGAAGCATCTGAATAGCAGAGCTGCATGGGGAGCATCTTGCCGTACTTGGGGTTTTCTGAGCAGGGATAAAGTTTTGATGGATGCAGTTCAGTTTCCAGATGACTGTAGGCAGTTTTGCACAAGTAATCATGAAGGGAGTAATAGTGGGTGGAAAGGAAAACATGGCTAGCGTGGCGGAGCAGGGCTCTGACGAGTGTCACAAATGAAGTGGGTTTCTTTCCACCTTTTTTCCCCCTGAAGAAAGTCCAAGTCCTRGTGGCTCTGTATCTGCTGCATGGCCCCATGGGCTGTGGCCGCTGGGTACCAAAGCATCAGGTGGGGAGGAGATGCTCCTGCTTTGACTCAAGTGGTGGCACGGGGGACGGGTATTTAAACAAGGGCTGCCATCGTCTCGTCCTTGCTGGTGTCGCAGCCCAGGGATGGCTACCTGCTTTTTATTAACCACGGGTTATTCATCCACTTGGGTTTTTTCTGTGGGGGAAGAACTAGTTACAGTGCAGGGATGTTCCCTGGTGTATCCGGCGGTTTGAACTCGCCTTGAATTTTGTGGCTAATTGCTGCAGCAATCAAATTCGGTGTCTGAAGGCAGCACCGCAGTCACGTGAGGTGCTTGGGAGGGGACTACGGTAATTTTTCTACTTAGCTTCTCTGAAGACTTCTTTTCATCTGGCCAGTTTGGCCAGTTTTGTTGTTGGTTGGTTGGGTTTTTGATATTTTGAGCTGTGTATGTGGTTTTTTTGTTATTAAAGGAAAGATGAAATGATAGCACCTTGCCTCTTTAATGTAATATAATTAGACAGAGGAGCAAGCTATTGAATGGCTCTGGCTAAAGCTGTGAAAAAGAATAAATGTAACTGCTGTTAAATGAAAAATCTTCCTCCTTCTGCTTTTATGTTGATGACTGCCCATTTGTATTTTAGCATCTGTTCCTGTAAGAATGTGGAAGCAAATGAGCTGACTCAGCAGAAACTGAAACACAAACTAATCTCATACTGGAGTAAATGCTCAATAGTCTCATTGTCCATGGGTACTTCAGCAGCAAACCCAGGAAAAAAAAAATCAACATTAAAATCTAGAATAGATGGCAGAGAAAGCATCAAAGCCCTTTTGTTGTTTTCCCCAGCACCCTGCAGGCCCCACGCATGTGGAGCACAAAGCTCAGCAGCAAACTGCCGGGAGCTTTGCCCTGCTGCTCGGGGTGCCAGGCGTGGGGTCCCGCAGCCTGGCTTCACCATCACCGGCGGGGTGGCAGGTTCCTGCCAAAAGCTCTTTATGAGCTTTCTAAGGCTGGGTGTCGTGCATCCCGCAGGATCCTCCCGTCCTTTCACCCTGTGCTTCCCCACTTGCATAACTGACTTAGGCATTACCCTCCCTGCTCTCCCTGCCATGTCTTTGGCACTTGTGCATCACTTGGCATCTTTGTTTTGATAAATAACTTTCCAGCCAAGTCACTCCTTAGGTGAGGCTGCGAGTGTGTTGAAGCAGAGACACTAAGTTTACATTCTTGCCTATTTAATTTTGCAGATCTGTTTCATACTTAAACTCAGTGGGGTTGTTTGCCAAAAGTATATGGAGAATAATATTTCTCATTTAAGAAAATACCAGTTGCTTGTGAACTCTGGGTGCTTCCTCCGGTCAGAAACTGAAAGCGGAATGGATTGTTTTTTTAATTACTTTATCAGACTGAGAGAAATGTAGAGATTAGTAGAGCATAAACAGAAGGAAATAAAGTAGCTCTCAAGTGTTTTAATGATCTGAGTAGCCAGTCTGTTTAGTATGAGTTGTCATTGAGCCTTCGGTTTGGCACTTAGGGTTTTAGTTTGTTAAATTAAATAAAGCATGGAAATGGAGTTTCTAGAAACTGTGGTCCAGCTTAGCTGTGCATACATTCTTCAGTCCCACATGGGGGATTGCTCGCTCTGTGCTGGTATTCCCCGTCTGGGCTTTTCCTTGTGAGGTGTTGTCATGTATTTTAACTTATGAATGCCATAGACAAGGGGATTGAGTACGCCCTCAGCAAGTTTGCAGATGACACCAAGCTGAGCGGTGCAGTTGATACGTTTGAGGGAAGGGATGTCATCTGGAGGGACCTCGACTTGAGGCTTGAGGAGTGGACCCCTGTGAACCTCATGAGGTTCAACAAGGCCAAGTGCAGGGTCCTGCACCTGGGTCAGGCAACTCCCAGTATCAATACAGGCTGGGGCATGAATAGATTGAGAAGGACTTGGGGATACTGGTGGACAAAATATTGGACATGAGCCAGCAATGTGCGCTCGCAGCCCAGAAGGCCAACCRTATCCTGGGCTGCATCAAAAGCAGTGTGGCCAGCAGGTCGAGGGAGGTGATTCTGCCCCTCTACACTGCTCTGGTGAGACCCCACCTGCAGTCCTGCTTCCAGCTCTGGAGCCCTCAGCACAAGACAGACATGGACCTGTTTGGAGYGGGTCCAGAGCAGGGCCACGAAAATGATCAGGGGGATGGAACACCTCTCCTATGAAGAAAGGCTGAGAGAGTTGGGGTTGTTCAGCCTGGAGGAGAGAAGGCTTTGGGGAGACCTTATTGTGGCCTTTCAGTATATAAAGGGAGCTTATAAAAAAGATGGAGAAGGACTTTTTACCAGGCTACTYGTGTTAAACATAGTGCTGTCTGGAGTGTGTGCACACCGTGGTTTTCTCCAGGAAAGCGGCAGGCTTGGAAACACTGGCTGCAATGGCGGCCAGTCATGAAATTGTATGTGTTTTAGTGGGGTTATTTGTGGGTAAAGAGTGGTGGTCTGTTGCTGAGCAGCTCTGTAAGCTCTGCCTGCGGTCCTCCTAGCAGCTCCCACGGCTTCGTGGTGCAGCCTGGAGAAATGTGCTGCCACAGCTCTCCTCCCTGCTGGAAAGAGCAGTTTTGGTCGAGAAACAGTTGCTTTTTATAGGAAAAGTAGATCTGGGAGATTTGTGCATGCACCAATTTTATTAACCGGTGTGCCGAGACATGTAGGGGTGTGAAGCTTTTTCACGACTCGTGTGTCAGAAGCAATGGGCCATCAGAGCAAGCAACCGGCTGAGCAGGCTTGTGCGTGGCCAAAGCTGCTTGTATGCCCCAACATACATCTAAACGCCATTACAGCGTAGACCAAAGTTTTGGCAAATGGTCAAACTCGCGGTATTTTTGCATTGTTTCTCCCCATCAGTTTGCTTGCACGGTGACCCAATCCAAGGTGCCTTTCTGGTTTGCAGAAGGTCCTGCCATGTTGCTCCGGTGTGAGCACCTCTTGGAGCTAGGGGAGGAGTTGTGCCAGACCGCCGCGGCCCTGCCCCGAGGGGTAAAGCAGCAAAGGACACGCTTCTCTTGATGTCAACCAAAAAAAAAAAAAAAAGTGCTTTTCTCAGTGACAAATCTCTCATTGACTGCAAGCACCATGTGTCTGTAAGCATGCATGAACACATGTTTGCTGAAGAGGTTCCCCTGCCCATACAGCAGATCCTGAGTCCCCTCATGTTCCAAGGGGGCTACGATCTGCTTGTAGCATTCAGGATTATTTTCAGTCACCTTTTTCACTGCTCTAGTAAAGGGGGATTTTATTTTTTTATTTTCAGAGCAAACCACCTAATGGCCTTTCTGTTTGTTACAGCTGTTCCTATGAAGTGCCAGATCTGGATCTCCCCATTTAGGAGGGAAAAAACCTTATTACAGTTAAAACACAAATATATGTGTGTGAGAAGCTGCACTTACTGAATTTGTTTTCTAGTACACAGATCCATTGAATAGCAAATAGAGAGTGGTTGTGGTCTCCCCTAGTTAAGGCTGTGGTTAGATTTGTTTGGTTGGTTGGTTTTGTACAAGCCTGCTGTTCTGTTTATGAAACAAATAGGCTGTTATTCCCTGCTCTTCCACTGGATGGGCGGTAGACGTGGTCCTCCCTGGTCACCTGACACTTGTAGCTGGAGAAGAAACTGGAAAATCCTTGTGGGACATGCACCACTAGGTCTTACATGCGGAGATGTTCCAGAAATGTATTGGAACACTTATTTCTTAATGTTGCTTTTCCACTGAGCTTCACATCTCTTCCATTAGACCTTATCAGCAGATGGGTTTTGAAGCCCCACATTTGGGAGTGCGCAGATCAGGTATCTGATGCCACGACACACTGGCATTTGTCATTAACATGAAAGAAGATCAGGACGTGGTTTTGAGAGAGCTGGTTAACCCTGGGGGTGGAAGCCACAGAAAAGGCATGAAATGCAGGGGGAGTCCATCTCTGAAGGGGGGAGAAGCTGCTCATCTGGAAGCATGGAGAAGAGCCTGGGCAGAGCTGAACACAGATTGACCCAAGGCACTAAGGTGAGAAGACAAATCCCCTTCTTGGATGAGTTCCCAGTGCAGATAAGGAAACTTGATGTCAACTGTGCAGGCGCGGGCGAGAGCTTGTCCAAGATGGTGCAGTGTGTCCTGGTGGCCAGGAAT
>JASVER010000047.1:5282939-5471051 GCA_030449065.1 Oceanodroma leucorhoa | reverse complement strand
ATTTAAGGTAGCTAGTTGGCGTATCTCCAAACCACATTTTTAAATATCTTTTTACTAAGCACACCTCTGTTACATAATGCTTTTTTTTTTTTTTTTTWAAAAAAAAAAGTTTCTTTCCACTCTTTGAAAACAAACCCAATTCTCTTCTCTTCATGAATGGCTCTGATGCTATGGGGTTTGCTCAGGTGCCGTTGGCTGGCTCTTGATACTGCCATATTTTGGCTGATTTATCTGAAATTTAATCCCGTTTCCTTTCTCCCAGGGCTGTGATTATTCTGTAGAGAATTATTCTGTAATTAACCTTCATCAATTAAATAAATGCATTGTATGAAACTTCTTAAATCCAATGACAAAACAGCCCAACCGTGCTAATTCTGTGGTTTTAATTATATTAAAAATATAATGCCCTGTGCTGATTTTTGTCATTTTTCTTCCCTTTTCTAAAAGGTTGCAATGTTCTCTCTGATTTCCTAGTTTGCATCAGGCACTTTTCCCTATCCTGCAGGCCTGCACTCACAGAGCTCTATTTAAAATTATGTATCACAATAGTATCTTCAGTGAACATGACGTGGGTTTTTCCTCATGCAACTCAACCTTCTCAGAAAAAGACCTTGTGCGCTAAGACATTGTGCTTACATGTTTTCCTTGCTCTGTAATATTGTGTAAACAAACTGTAATGTTGGTTTTTTTTTAAGCCTTGCCAACTTTGCACAGTGTCTGAAGACAAAATAGGGCTGGCTGCTTCTGCCTTGGTTTTGTTTAAAAAAGGAAGAAAAAAAAAAGGAAAGGACAAAGGGAGGAGACGAGGAAAATCCACTCATGATTTTCTTTTCCTGTCTGCAATCACAAGCTGCATTGCTACCCTATCTGCTCCCACCCAAATTAACCCAATTTCCTAATTTACTCAAAAGATTTCTGTGCTTTTCTTATTGAATTGGGAATATTTGCCCTTTACAGTAATAAGCTCTCCTCCCTGAGCTGGAGAACATTATGGAGAGCTCCCCAAAGAACTGCCACTTTTCTGGTCCCAACGCAGGTCTCATTTTTTCCTCATTAGCAGCAACCCATGAATGTTTGGGGGTGCTTTGTGGTTCTTTTGTTTCTCTGCAGCGAATTTGCAGCTGTGCCCTCCATGGCAAGCTCTTATCTCCTGGTGATGGGGGTCAGTGGCGGTGGGCGCAGCGGGTACCAGCGTGCCCCAGCTGGATGCAGTGACTGCAACGGCTGGGGAGATACGGCCGCTATCATCTGCAAATGCCGCTGCACCACATGCCTATGATTCAAGCGTAAAATGGTTCTCCGGTTAATGCATTGGTGCTCGGTGTCAGAGACTAATTCATTTTTCGCTGTAAATCAGGAATATAATCCTGAGTAAAGTGACTTCAATAGACAGGAGCAATCCAGAGACCTGTAAGTGAATTTCTTAGGTTTCAGCCCTTGCAGCTGACTCCATGAAATTAATGTGCCAGCCTGGAAATATTCCTCTCTCAGAGCTGTTTGCAGGATGGGAGCCTTTGTGATTATATCTTTCTTTGGTGAGCTGGGGATAGGTGGTTGTCTATAAAGAGTTTTCATCCCAGACGTGAAATCGGGTTTTCAAGACCACGCTGTTCCTGGGTATGTGTTTATGGATAAACTTACAAAGTAAGGTGGCTCGAGGTCTGTTACCAATTTGCTGCACCTTTCGGAAGGACATTCAATGTACATACCTGAATTGTTACTGAGTTTTCGGGAACTGAAAATGTGGGTGATACGGGRGGGTGGTCCTTCCCCTTCACCCACRTTTTTTAATAAGCTTCTGAAACTTGAAAATAAGTTGCAAGTAAGCAATGTCACTTATTTAAATAAAAGCGTGATTAGTCATTGAAAGTGAMAAATTTTAAAAGCCCATTTATTTATTTAGTATGGTCTGGTCTTTGCTTGTCAGGTTTCGTTTCTCTTCCCGTTTCCCCGAAGGCAGCAGAGGAAGGAGCTTCAGCTCTTCTTGACGCCAGCCTTTCGCATCTCAAACCCCGCAGCATTTCTGCAGGGCTTAAATTTTTCGTGGCATTATTGATTGAGGTTTCTCTTTTGTCTTGCTGTTTCTATTATTAATTTTTCAAGAGGTGAAGCTATTCCTTGTTGCACTTCAAACTTTATCAAAAGGTGTTACTTTTGGCCCCGAGTCTACAGCTTGGGAAGACGAAGCGGGTGCTGCGGTAGCTGGTATGTGAGYGTCGGCGCTGCTTTTGCCGCAGGGCAGGAAAGAAGTTCACATGAGTTTACCAGGCAGGACCAGATATCTATAGCAACATATTTGTATATCCTGTGCCTTTCTATTGCAATGCTCGTTGCTTAGGATACTGGCATTAAAACATGTAACAGAATCTGCTCTTTACTCCAGAGTTCATTATCTGTCCCAGGCCCATGTAATTGCACATTTCCCCTCTCGGTTCAGATCACACCCATTGACCGGCCCTGGGCAAAGCATGATCCAGAGGATGTCGTTATAATCCCATTTTACAGCCTGTTTGCTACATGATCTTCTCCTACCGCTAGGCATTTGTTGCTAGCTGGGGTGCCCGAGAACCCATCTCCCTTTTGCAGCTTGGCCCACGGGAGCTGGAGTCTTCTTAAATACACCTGTGCGTTGACTGAGTTGGTGAGCGCTGCAAGAGAAATAGATTTCCCCCTGCAAAGCAGATAGCTCAGATAATATGAAGACTATTCTATTTCTCTGTGCACTGTCTTTCTCTGCTAGAGAGCACCTCTGTACTACAGACAGGCATTTCATCAATTTTCCTCTTTTTATTAACACTAAATCAGTATCCAAGGGGGTTTGCTCAAGGAGGTGCATCTCTAAAGAGTCATTCCTCCTTTTGCRGCCGTGACTGATGCACTAAGAGGATCCCATCAGGAGTTCAGCTCAAGGGGTTTTTGCCTTCAGAAGGTTTGCAGTGAAAAAGCCGGGTTGATCTCCG
The DNA here is from genome assembly GCA_030449065.1 of Oceanodroma leucorhoa. Taxonomy (NCBI): domain Eukaryota; kingdom Metazoa; phylum Chordata; class Aves; order Procellariiformes; genus Oceanodroma; species Oceanodroma leucorhoa. The sequence goes on along the minus strand of JASVER010000047.1, from coordinate 5,468,091 downwards.
GCTTTCTGGGTTATGTGCTCAGAGAACGCTTCTACCCGCAGTAACTGGTGGTTGACGGAGAGTTCATGTAAAAGTGGGATGCACTGAGCTGTGTTACAAGTATTTCAAATACTTCAGTGCGTGGATGCTGACAACCAGTCCATCTATTGGTAARAACACAGAATTGCTACTTTAGCTGTTTCAGAGTTAGCTAGTTACTCGCCGTAGTGCTGCATAACCGGTGTGCATCTTGGCCTCAGTAAAAGACCTTTTTTCTCATTGCTAGACTTTTGCTATGACATTATTGCTTATTTTTGGTGAGCCTAGAAGGACAGAGGATATGTTCAGGTAGGAGTTCTCTGGCATCTCAGTTTCTAGCCTAGCTGGAGGTAGCTTATTGCAGGCAGGCAGCAGCACCACATAATTTTAACAAAAATTTTGGCGTGAAACGGGAACAAAAATGCATCTTCATTTCCCCTGTTTGAGCCTTACATGACTGAGCATCACTTTCATGAGCAATGATATACTTGTGAAGTCTACTGGTCTGCAATTATACTTCCAAGCTTTTCCTTGGCTGATCACCTCAAGGGCATTCCTGTGATTATTTTTGTTACTGCCATGATAGTGCTGGATGCTCTGAGGGCTTTTGCTCATCAAGCTAAGCAGGGACGGACCTCACCGCAATGTGTGTGGTATTGCTTCCCTGGATTTCACCTTGGCATGGTGGAAATGAGGGACAGGCAGGCTGTGTTGGAGTTAGATCTCTGCTGACTGCCTGGGGCAACGTTGGGTGCAAGGATGTCTCTCCTCCCTTGCCTTCTACACCCACTGCAGTGAGTGATTTGGCTGGTATAGGCTCGTTAAAAAACAACCCCACAGCCCTAATCACAGGACTGACCTGAGCATCCCAGACCCACTCCCTGTGATTTCCATTAGCAGCCATCCTCCGAGTGGTCTTGTGGCTAAATCAGCCGCTGAGCCTCTGGAAAGTGATTTGATGAAAGCATTTGATAGCAATCGAATGAAATGTCAGTTGGATGCCAGCAGCAGGGGTTGCTGTCATGATTAATGAGATATTTAGGCATTTCATTTTGGAGGAGCTCCCTGCAACACAATTCACATCGAAGCTGGTTTTTTTTTTAGATGGGCTTTAATAAATTAATGTAGGTTATTTAATTATTCGTAACAAATTGGTTACAACAACTGCAGGGTTACATTTGGGTTGAACRCATTATGAAGCCTTTCAGAAGTCTCATTTGCAAAAAAGGGTTGTGTTCAGAGAATTGCACATTACTTTTTTGATATAAAAAGATGTAAAAGAGGAGGAAGGGTTGAAATAACCCGTAATTTGTTGAATGCAAAGACTACTTGAGTGTAAAGGTTTTGAAGCTGAGATTAAATGAGCACCTGTCCAAATAACAGGATGTGTCTTACTGCTAGTAGAAGCAGTGAAATCTAATAAATGTGTTCAAAAAACGTGTGGATGAGGTGCTTCAGGACATGGTTTAGTGGGCATTTGTACTGGGTTGAAGGTTGGACTCGATGATCTTAGAGGKCTTTTCCAACCTTAATGATTCTATGATTCTATGATTCTATGAAATGCAGTTAACATCTTACCTCTCTGTTGTCCAGGGGACTCTATTTTTAAGGGGACAGAAATAATAAAGGTATTATAGGAACAAGGAGAAATGGCATTAAACCTTTTCAAATCTCTTTTAACTGCCAGTTGGAAGTTTTACCATGCGTTCCCCAGCCCCGTGCATGATTAAAGTTTATTTCTGCTTAAAGTCTGGCTCCTGCATTAAGTGGGCTCTGCTGCTCCTCCTGCCCCTCTCCCAGGGAAGTCTGAGACAGCTGCCAACGAGGCAGGGACTGCTTTTGGACTGGGCATCATGAAGCCAAGGGGATTCACTGAAGGATGGGACCCAAAGGCACCTCCTCGCTCAAGGACAGAAGCGTAGTGTTACAATTTCTGCTCTTAAAAAAAGCACCACGGTCAATCTGTTATTTGCTCCAAGCCACTGTTTTCTGCAAATTGACTGCAGCAGAGTGGAATATTGTGTTTTCTGCCTTTGGCACTGCAAGGATGAATATCTGGAGCAGGGGAGATTCAAAGATGGAAAGGCAGCGGGAGCAGCTGGGAGTTAGTGGTTTAACTGGAGGGAGCAAACAGAGGTGTGTCAGGGGCCCAGAGAAAACTCTGCAATATAATGGACAAAAATAAAGCTTTGGAGCTGAAATATCGGCAGCTTTTTTAGAAAACAGAAGTGCTAATGATAACACAGTTTTCCGTTAAGCCCGATGCATTGAACTAATGAGCAGCTGGCTGGTCTTTGTCTCCGAGCATTAAGCCACAGAGCAGGATGTGGATTTTTTACATTGCTGAGGCGACGCAGAGACTAAGTGGAATACAAATAAAACGAGCTTAAATTCAGCTGTTGAAAATCTCTCTGCTGTAGAGCAACTTATTTTTTGCTGACCTTTAACTTTTTTTTTTTTTTTTTTAGGTTCTTATGCATGCCTGGGATTTTTTCTCTCTGGGAAGTGCTTAGCCCCTGTTATATTTTTCCCGGTCTCTGTACGCTTTGTTGCTCAGCTCTTGCAGTTTGCGAGTAGCCGCGCGGTGTGGGCCTGTTACTAAGCTGCCTTCTGCACCGGCTGTGGGCGAGCCTAACAGGGGCAGAACAGACTGTGCAGAGAAATGTCATTGATGCTGGACCAGTCACAGGGGTTTGGATGTGACTTTGTGCAAAGCTTGTGAATAAACCTCTTGAGTCTGGGGAAGGAGTTGCAGCTCAACCTCTTGCTTGGCAGCTTGGTTTTTGTATTGCTGGGAGGCTGGCAAAGGGATAAAAGCCAAAAATACATCACGTTATCTTTTTTTTCCTGTTGTTTCCTAAGTGCAGATTGACCAGCTTTCATTTTGTTGAAGGAGCTTTCCTGTTGCTGGGCCAGTCTCACCTGCGCAGTCACCCGCGCATCACGGGCACTGTCAAAGGAGGGGACAAACCCAGCCCCCTCCTGAAATCCTGATAAAATCCTGAAGTTGAAATGCACTTTTGCCCACATTGGGGAATATTGAACTATATATATATATAAAAGTATAAATCCCAATAAACCTGGAAGGAGTTGCTTTGCCAAACATTTTGCTTTAAAAAGCCCTTTTCTCTGCTTGTCCGGGGAGGCAGAGGGTCRCGATCTGCTGGAAAGGATGAAGTCCCTTGTGCCGGTGCTGCTGTCACGGGAGGAGGGAGGAGATGCTCCATAAGCCAAGGGGTTTCAAAGAGCACCTGGACGATGCGAATGCGGCTGGCACGGAGCCACCTGCCCTGCCTGCCCCTCGCTTTGTCCCTGCTTGCTTTCACTTTTGAATAGATGGATTTTACTTTTCATTGCCACTGCTGTCCCTTCCCTCTCAGTTATTGCAGCACATCAGCCTGTTGGGGTGGGTCAAAAGTTGGGATCCAGACCTAGGCATTGCAAGTCATATGATAGAGGAGTGGGATTGAAGCAAAGGAATAAAAYAATGAGGATTATTATTTCCCAAATAATTAGGATTAATAATAAGGGTTAATATTTCCCAAATAGTGCCTCCCAGACTGCCTTCCCTTGTCCTTCCGTGGCTTACTAGTAACTGAGAGAGCCTAGAGGAGAGGAAAAGAGACCAGGTGAAATGAGATATTTTCCTGGTGATGATGTATAGCATCCTTTTTCTCCTCTTTCCCCCTTGCCCCGGGCAGGGCTCTGCCTGTCCCCAGCCCCTCTCCGCCGAGTGGGGCCGGAGCTCAGGCGGATGCTCTCTCACTTTGCAGCTGCTGAACCCGGACCCAGAAGAGGATGGGCAAGCAGAACAGCAAGCTGCGCCCCGAGGTGCTCCAGGACCTGCGCGAGAACACTGAGTTCACAGACCACGAGCTGCAGGAGTGGTACAAGGGCTTCCTAAAAGATTGCCCAACGGGCCATTTGACTGTGGAAGAGTTCAAAAAAATATACGCGAATTTTTTCCCCTATGGCGACGCGTCGAAGTTTGCGGAGCACGTCTTCCGCACCTTTGACACCAACGGCGATGGGACGATTGACTTTAGGGAATTCATCATTGCCCTGAGCGTCACCTCTCGGGGCAAGCTGGAACAGAAGCTGAAGTGGGCATTTAGTATGTACGACCTGGACGGCAACGGGTACATCAGCCGCGGGGAAATGCTAGAAATAGTGCAGGTGAGGCATTATCTCTATTTTATATTTTATTCATGTTGCTGTAACCTCTTCACCCTGAGACAGCTGGAGCTGGAGATGGGGGATGTGCTGGGCTGGGTCCCTCCTGCCCCAGGGAGGCTCCTGAGCCCATGGTCCCCAAAAGGACACTGGGGGCCATGGTGAGACCTACGAGGTGCAGATGAGGAAAGAAGCTGAGAGGCAAACAGGGCGCAGTGTAACTGGCCCGCAGCCAAAATCTTGCAGCTCTGCCTGGGGATTTCTTAGTGGGGTGTTGATGAGGTCAAAAAACCCTAAATGCAAATTTGACTGATCTGATTAATCTCAACATTAATATTTTGAAACTTCAGATCTGAGTCAACGTGAGCTCCGAATGAAAGGCTTTAGCTTGTCTTCATCTCCCCAAGTCTGGGGACGCGTAGCCCAGGGGCTGTACCGGGGGGGGGGGCAGGGCAGAGCCGAGCCCCCTGTGCCCCTGCCCCAGGTGSTGGCCGGGGCTCGGCCTCGGCAGCGGGCTGCTTGCCGGCCGCTCGGCMGCTGAAGCCTGTCTCCAGTGCACTGCAAGGGGCACTGGGAAACACGAAATGCATCCAGTCAGTGCCCCGGCGGTTGGTCCTCATGGCTGAGCAGGGATAATTTAGGAGGAGGGCTAGGATTGCAGATGTCCTAAAGACGTCTCGTCTTTATTCACATTCTTGTAAGCCTGAAAATGTGTTTCCTTACCCATCCACAAAGAAAAACAATCCCTGTTCCGATATATTCATATTCACCTGTAATCCATACAACACCTCACACACATATACACAACTGAGTGTATGTGGAGAGCCTGCCGAAGAGGCGATGGCTTAGCCCAGCTGCAGAAAAGATAACTACACACCATTGCCTCCTGTATTTTAGCTCAGTCCTGCTCGTACATTAATCTAGACCCTGACTTTCAGTTAAACTGACCCAGCAGTGCGGGAGCTTCTTTTGAAGTGCGAATGAATACAGGAAAGAAAAATAAGAAAAGCTGCAGTCAGAAATTCCTATTTGTTTTGGTTTATAAAGTCCCGCAGCTGCCTGCCAGGGTCAGCTGCCTTTTTTTATTGCTACAGGCTTAAATTCTTTTTCTCAGTCCTGATGCTTTATTGTTTGGGTTGTGTTTTTCCTATATCTTTTTTTCTTTTCTTTTCTTTCTTTTTTTTTTTTTTTTTTTTGTAATACTCAGGCAATCTACAAAATGGTTTCATCAGTAATGAAAATGCCGGAAGATGAATCCACTCCCGAGAAGCGAACAGACAAGATCTTCAGACAGATGGACACAAACAACGATGGTAGGATCTCCACCGRCACCCCTTCATAGGCTCTAGAATAGAAATACAGGTTTTCTAGCCCAGTGTTGGTCAAAGCAGATGATGGTATTTGGGGGGGGGAGGGGGGGAGGGGAGAGGGCAGGTATGTCCCCACCGGTACCTCTGATCTCTGCCTGGCCTCGGTGGGCATCTCTGGTCCATAACAAATAGGGTGAATAAGTGGGCAGCAGGCGAGAGACTTTTCCAGCTGGGGGGATGAAGGGATGGGAGGGGAACAGTCCTTCCCCAACATTTCATGGGTAAATSCCCCTCTGCAAAGGCTCCTCTGAAACTCCCCCGAGTCCACTGTCTTTGGGTTATTTTCTCTGGGCATAGCACGAACGAGGCACGAGGTTTTGCTCCCGTTGCCCTTGATGGAGTTGCAGGCCTGGGCTTGTCATCAGTAATGCAGGTTGGGGATGTGGTTGAAAGCAAAAATTCCCCTGGGTCCATAATACTTATTTTCTGTGCATGTTTATGGCRTGGGTACGTATACGCATGGTCAGACGTGGTCCTGCAGTGTTTACTCTCTTGCACTGTACACGTCGGGTGGATGTAACAGCTCCCGAGCCARTTATGGAGCCACTTGATAAACTATCTGACAGCGTAGCCGTCACGACCCCTCCACCTGAGCTAGCTCATYTCCTTAGGCTTGAAAAACACAGCCAAAACTGAGCAATTTCCTCTGCCCGTCAGCCTGCCGACGTGTTTCCTCTCGTACCAGTCAAGGTGGAGCTTTCCCTGGGAATTACCYCAGCAGCAACCGAGGCGGCAGCTGCCCATGTCGAAATCAGGAGCTGTATCCTACTGATGTGCTCAGTGAGAGCAAAGATTGGTTCTAGCACTGAGATATGGAGACCTGGAAAAACACGATCTTATGTGTAGGAACGTTTTTTTWAAGAGAATTTTATGGCTGCATTTTCGCATCTGCTGCTGCAGCTTCTGGGGGAAATTCCTGGCCTTGCTGAAGTCCTCAAGTATTTTACCTTTGACTTCATCACAACTAGCACTTCATCCCCTAACTTCACATGTGGAGGGCCTTAAAATAACACGATTAAAGTATTTTTGTTCTGCGGAAAGTAGCAGCRCATGCAGATGTGCGACAGAGTAGTGGTCACAAAACCTGCTATATACATCCTCCATCTGTTGCACTTTGTTGCTGAAATGAAGTCATCCTATTCCCAGTAAAATACCAGCCCTGCAAGCCATGCCGTGCCAAGCATAAAGTCTGTGCACGGGGAAGCGCGTGTGCTCTTGGTGGCTGGAAATGTTTCTTCTTCCCCATCTGACTGTTGGACATCATTGCAAATAGATTTTGATTTGTGTTTTTAAGTACTGCAAGGAGAGGGGAAAACTAATGAATGTCCTGTCAGTTAAGGGTACTCTTTCTCAGGCTGATAAAAACTTAAGAAAACACTTGATTTGGGAACATTAGCTTAAAAGCCAGAAATTGGGACAGAAGTGTGCCATGGGATTTTGAGCTTCTGTAATGTCTACAAGAGGAAGGTTTGCTCATTCCTCCCTGTTTGACTGACCTGATTTGGGTGCTGGCCACCGAGCTCAGCCCTCTCCCCATCCCCACAGCAGCCCGGGAGCATCCTGGGGCTGGTGAAAACCGGCGCGGTGAGCTTGTGCCTCCCTCCCTTCGGGGGCACGTGGCCAAAAGTGGCAGCAGGCAGCTGCCGAGTGCAAGATGTTTGTGCGTGGGTCCTGCCTGTCTCGAGTGGAGCAGTTTGGGTTGGGTAAGGCTGGCCCTGGGGTGTTGTGTGAGGCTGGGGGTAGGTTCTGCTGGGAGCACCAGGTAGACGGGAGATCACTGGACATGGTGTCAGGGATGCAGTGAATGCTTGTCTCCTCCGGTTCGTAGGGAAAACGGTTTCATTTCTCATTAATATCGCTACGGCTTATTTCTGCCATGGTTCAGAGTGCTGAAGCAGGAGAGTATTCGTGATAAGCAGGCAAGGCAGAGGCTGCTCATGGGCTCCTGATGGCATTTGTGCAGGGGACTGGTTCTGAGCTCGGGAAAAACCTGCTAGGAGGCTGGGTCGCCCCAGGATGAGAGAGGTGGGAGACCAGATGGGACCTTTCCTCCTTGCCGTGCTGTGCTCTGGGACTGTTGCAGACAGGGGATGCTGGGGTGGTCGCTCCTCATGGTTGCTCCTCCAGAGATCACCTTTTCAGACCCGCAGACTGTTATGGGGCCCATCCAAGTCAGTGCCTCTGGCCTAAACCAAAGATGTATAAACCAGAAATGCTCGGGAGCGACACGTGGCAACAGGTGGCTCTCCCAAGGGTGGCTTTTCTCGCTGCCCCGTGAAACAGGTCCCGTTCCCATACACCCTGCAGAGCACGGCAAGTGGCTTGTAGGCATAGGAGAAGCCATCACTGCTCAGCCCTACATGTCACAATAAACGGAGAGGGTGCAAAGTGGAGACATTTGGGATATTTAGGTTTAAAATGTCGGAGTAATATGGGCATAATTTTCAGAGCGTACATGTGTTCAGGTACCATACCTTGTGTTCTTGTGTCACGTAATTTGTATAGTCTGGTTCTGGGCAAGAAGCTGCCAAATGATATTAGAACAGTTGTTTTTATATTTGGTACTGTGTTTTTAAATAAAAAATAACAGTTATTATGCTAGATTGTTTTGCAGAAGAAAAATGCATCTGGGCTTAAAGGCTTGAGTAGGATTTGGCTGCTGTGCATTGCACTAAATTCCCCTCGATGCCTTTGTGATTAAATATACGTATGTTGCTTCGGTGAGGCGGGGTTTTTTTAAGCTACAGCGACGGTGGCAGCAGCAGCTGACTTGCTTTTTTATTATTTCCATTTTGTTTTTCCTTCCTTTCAGGTAAACTGTCGYTGGAAGAGTTCATCAAAGGTGCCAAGAGCGATCCCTCCATTGTGCGGTTGTTACAGTGCGACCCCAGTAGCGCAAGTCAATTCTGATTAAAGCGGACAGTGTGCACAGAGAATCTCGGCTTTGCTCGCAAACGGATGCCTTCTCAACCATCCCTCCACACTTCGCGGATAAGATCCCATTGCCAGATTGTGTGTGTGTGTGTCCGAGCGAACCAGCCCTCGCTCCCCTCACTAACACCAGTGCAGCTCTCCTTTGGCAGCTCCGTTTCTGCTTCCCCGTAATGTTACGATTCACTCTACACATTTTAAACGTTAATCGAAAGGTATGTTTACATGCAGCTACGAAAGAGTTCAAATCGCTGGTGAGATGCCACTTCACTTAGTCCGTAAGAAAGGTGATGTTCTAGTAGTTCCCGAGAAGATGCTAGGTAGGACTTTTACCTGACATAGCAGATGGTAGATAATTTATTTTGCTTCAGAAATTACTATGTAAAAAAAAAAAAGTGGACTGAATGGAGTAGAAAGTTCAAAAAAAAAAAAAAGGAAAAAAGAAAAAAAAAACCAAGCAGCTTTCCTGGGCATGGTTCCAATTTTCTTTTTGAGGAAAATCGCTTGCACTTATCTAATGGTCTTTCTTTTAATATATATATAAATTATATATATATGGTGAAGTAAAATTTTAAATATTTAGGTCATCTATTTAAGGCATAAAATAGAATTCAAGCTTTGTTTCTTCTAGTCGTCTGTGATTTATTCAAATCTTGGAGATTGTTTTTTTGTGATATTTATGCATTAGCAAATTGCTGTTCCAGAAGAAATGCATGACTAGCAGTTTGTGGATATTTCACTCTGTTTAATTCCTGAATGCAAATATTTGTTTATTTTTACTGTCAATCGTTCCAATGTTACTGTATTAACAAAAGACCTGAAAGGAGTTCATCCTCATTTTGTATTTCTCAGTGGAGTCCTACTTTTCTGGTGGTTGCTGCGTTAAATGGCTTTTGAGTGCCCCGAGGTGACGTGACTCGCACTGCTGTTCTCGACTTGGCTACACCTCCTCCCTTTTGCTGTCGATATGTTAATAGTCTTGTGCTTCCAGTGTTATTTAATATCTGCCTAATGCCAAGAAATATTAATTGAAATAAAAGACTACTTTTCTTGTCACTGCCTGTCTTGATCTAACCCATGCAACAAGTTCCTAGCATCGCGTATTTGGGGGAAGGACGAGGCTGGCTCCCTGCCCGACGTGCGCCGGTCTTGTCCGAGACACGTTGCCTTGTAAGTACGTAGGTTTTTTTGGGAGCCCGCTGTTGCGGCTGGGTTAACGCAGCAGTGTTAGTGCCTGTGGGTGCCTGTGGGATCCTGCTTCATCCCAGCTGGGTCCTGGGTGAAGGCAATTCCTTGGTGAGGACCACAGGAAGGTGACAGCGCGGTTTCTGCTGGATGTGGAGCATCTCAAGGCGCTGAAGGGAAAGCTGCTGGCCCCACTGCCTGGGCTGTTGTGACCACGAATTTAAAAAATGAAAGTATCTTGTTCCTGTCAGGTACCAGGTACGTGCTGTTAGAGTAACATTTGACATTGGTGGCATGGAAAGCAGTTCTCGCGATGCTCATCAAGTCTGCAGGTAGCTGCTTAAGCCTGTCCTCTGCAAAATAAAGTATCAACAAATGATTTGGCCTGAGGTTAACGTTAAGCATGTAATTAAGGGGTTTTGGCTGTGTCGAATGACCTAGTAGCGGTTAAGTATTAATACTTTAATATTAAAAAAAGAGAGAGATGGTTGCAATATGCAAATGGAAATGCGTTGTTAGGTCAGACTTGGTCTACAATACAGGCTCGTGTCAGTGCTGCTGAAGTGAAAAGTGTGTTCATTTTTCTCCTAGAAATTCAAATTTGAGGTATTAAACCAACAGTCCTTTCAACCACAGCACCCTGCTGACGAGCGCAACCCTGAAAGGAGAGTTAATCAGAAGCCTGCCTGCTTTCCCTGGGGGAGCCCAGCAAAAAAAGCAAAGTATTGGAAAAAAAATATAATTCCATGGTTGCTTATAGTCTGTCTCCAGACTGTTTGTGTTCATGCTGGCTGGCTGCCAGAAGATGCGGTGGTGTTAAAGATGCTGCAGATGTTCTTACGCTAATGGCTCTTCTTGCACGGACTGGGTAGCGGTTGTTTAGATGCACAAGGTTTAGATGCGAATTGGCCACCGTGGGCTTTAGCAATTCTCTGCACTTGGGAGAACATGCAAAAACATCTCTGACCTTGTCACGGGATGGTGCTTCTGAGAGGGACCGCAGCATTTGAATTTTGTTTGTGCGATCTTAAAATGAGTTCAGGCGTATTTTTAGTCAAGCATTGCACAATATCCTTTCTTTAGGTACCAAGGATGTAAAAACTGTTTTGCTGTAGCATTCATAAATGCAGCAGTTCTGTCATCATTCATCTGCTCTTATAAGTGGGACTTTTGTCACCTTTTCCACCTTTTCCACCTTTTCCTGACATCTCTCCTCTTCTGGTTTCCACTTCTGTCTGTAGTGAATAGCAAGTTAAGTGGCTATTTAACAAAGCCCAAACTCTTCTCATTTGAAAAGAGAAAAAATCTCCTTACAAAAGCTCATTTTGACCTTGTTTTTGCAGAAATGAAATGAAAGAGTCTGAAATGTAGTGGTCAAAAAATTCCCATTTCTTTGACTTACACTTTTTGCTCTGAAATGTGTCCAGGTATCCATGATGGAGTTTGCTGCCTGCCGTGGGCTGACTAGCCCCTGAGCGGCCCCATGCGGACACTGGGATTGTGTCCTGCTTCATCCGGCCCAATTTYGTTTGCCTTTCTCTTTGCCTCTTTAAATTTTCCAGTCCCAGGTTTGATTTTTTTTTTTTYTAGGTTGTCCCCCACTGCTTTCCCAGCTTTTAAGGAGTTTCTTCTTTTCACGTGGTTCAGATCCATTTCGGATCCAGTGCGAACAAGGCACTCCCAGCCTTCCTTTTGGAAAGCAAGCGAGGACGATAGATACCCAGGAAAGGTGGTCGTGCACAGCATCCCCGGGGGGGACCGGGGAGATGCTCTGAAGCCCGACCAGGCTGAACTTTTCAAAGGTGGCTTCTGATAGGGGGAACCCTTTGATTGTAGGCCAGCTAAGTACTGGAAAGGGCTTTATCTGCTGCTGCCAAGCAGCTCTCTTAAGAAAATCAGACCTGTTTCAGAGGCTGAAGTTGTGCATCCGCAGTCACTGGGTAACTTTGAACATCTTGGCTGTGCTTTGAAGAGCTCCTCTGGGGACACGTCTGCTTCCCTGGCTGGTGACGAGGACTAGGAGGGAAGAGCAATTTCCAGGCTCATCCTCCGGGATGTGTTGTTTGAGAGTTGAACCAGGCAGAGTTCAAAACCGATGGAGGAATCAATGAAAAGCTCACAGAGCTTTACTGCTCATCGGGCTCCGGGGGTGTCTTTCGGGGAGGGACTGGTGTGTAGGGGGGTTAATCACTTGCGAAATGATGTCCAAGTGATTAATAGAAAACTTCAACTTGTTAAGTGACTTTGGTGTTTTGGCGAATTGTATGTTTAATCAAAAACAGAGTCTAGCTTAGCAGAAGTGGAGTTTAGCACAAAAAAAATCCATCAGCAGGTCCATTTTTACCTCACTTTAATAAGCTATGTAATTATTTTCTTACCACGGAGATACCTAGCACTCTGAAAGCTCTGGCTAATTACTACATAAATTCAGGCTTTTCTGTATGAATTGCAGGTCCTGTCAAGCTAATTCAAAATTATGTCATTGCCTTTCAAATTAAGTTAGTGCCTGTCTGGTTGCAGCTTAACTCCAGCCTGGGTGGCGGAGGTGCTTGGATTCGGTCTTGTGTTTCTCTGTCGCCAGGTTTGCATTAGCCCTTTGTTTTTAAATAAGGCTCTTTGCAGTGTATTTTTAGCATTAGCCTCTGAGTAAATAAACTCCTGCGAAGAACAACATGAGCATTTCTGCAGCCACCAGACAGATGGTCTCCATGGATAGGCCCTGATCCATTATGCAGGGCACCCCCTATTCATATTTAAAGGTTAGGGACAGCCATCGACTTTAACGGTCCAGTGGGCAGACCGGCATTTTGAGATCCCCAGACTGTGTGATGGCAGATACATTGCTGATGAACCTGATAATTGCCGTTATCTCTTTTGGGAGGGGAGAAGTTTCATTGGAAAAGAAGGAAACGGGAGGTAAAAAGGAGAGCAGAGCATCTCTCTGTGTAGAAGCTTTGGAGGTGTGCCTGCATCGCTGGGAGCTGTGTGCCTGGAAGCAGACCTTACCTGTTGTCCATCTGTATCACGTGTGATGGTTTGGACCCGGACACGCTTCTGAACAGTCTCTCATGGTCGCTGTTGTTAAAGGGCAGGTAGTGCATCACCAGAGGGTTGGGTTAATCCGAGATTGATGGCCATGCCAGACAAGTTAGAAACCATGGAGTACTGAGGGAGCTAGCGGATGTTATGGCAGGACGCCTCTCAATCATTTACCAAAGGTCTTGGGAGTCCGGGGAGGTCCCTGCTGACTGGAAGCTAGACATTGTTACTCCAATCTACAAAAAGGGTGTGAGGGAAGACCCAGGGAACTACAGACCTGTTAATCTAACCTCAGTTCCTGGAAAAATTATGGRGAAGATCATACTGGGTACTACCGAAAGGCATTTAAAGAATAATGCAATCATCAGGCACAGTCAACATGGATTCACAAAGGGAAAGTCCTGTTTAACTAATTTGRTATCCTTCTATGATAAGGTCATCCGTCTAGTGGATGAAGGAGAGGTGGTGGATTTCTGGATTTTAGTAAGGCATTTGATGCTGTCCTTCACAGCATCCTTCTGAACAAGTTGTCCAACTGTGGGATGAGCAGGTTCATGGTGTGCTGCATGAAGAACTGGCTGAAGGGCAGAGCTCAAAGGGTTGTAGTGAATGAGGCTACATCTGGCTGGTGACCAGTTACCAGCGGTGTTCCTCAGGGTTCAATTCTAGGGCCAGTTCTGTTCAATATATTTATCAATGATCTGGATGCAGGAGCTGAATGCACCRTTAGCAAGTTTGCTGATGATACCAAACTGGGAGGTGCTGTTGACTCTCTTGAGGGACGAGAGGGCTTGCAGAGGAATTGAGATAAATTGGAGCATTGGGCTATGATTAATGGGATGAAAATTTAACAAGTCCAAATGCCAGATCCTGCACCTAGGATGGAGTAACACCAGGCACAAGTATAAACTGGGAGAGGAGTGGCTGGAGAGCAGCCCTGCAGAAAGGGATCTGGGGGTGCTGGTCAACAGCAGGCTCARTACGAGCCAGCAGTGTGCCCTGGCAGCCAAGGGGGCAAACGGCACCCTGGGGTGCATCACACACAGCGTAACCAGCTGGTCAAAAGAGATGATTGTCCCGCTGTATTCAGCATTGGTGCGGCCTCACCTTGAGTACTGTGTGCAGTTCTGGGCCCCACAATTTAAGAAGGATGTGTGAAGGTCCTTGAATGTGTCCAGAGGAGGGCAACAAAGCTGGTGAAAGGGCTGGAAGGAATGTCCTATGAGGAGCGGCTAAGGACTCTGGGCTTCTCTAGTTTGGAGAAAGGGAAGCTGAGGTGTGACCTTAGTGCTCTCTACAGCTTCCTGAGGAGGGGAAGTGGAGAGGGAGGTGCTGGTCTCTTCTCCTTGGTATCCAGTGATAGGACACATGGGAATGGTTCAAAGCTGTACCAGGGGAGGTTTAGTCTGGACATTAGGAAGCATTTCTTTACCGATAGGGTGGTCAAACGCTGGAATATGCTTCCCAGAGAGGTGGTCGATGCCCCAAGCCTGTCAGTGTTTAAGAGGCATTTGGACAATGCCCTTAACAACATGCTTTAACTTTTGGTCAGCCCTGAATTGCTCAAGCAGTTGGACTAGATGATCATTGTAGGTCCCTTCCAACTGAAATACTCTATTCTGTTCTATTCTGTTCTGTTCACTGGCCGGAAGAAGGAGGTGAGGAGCTGTCGTGGCAGCTGTCTGTTGTCTTCAGAGGTGAGGGTAAGCCCACAACCACCAGTTGGGTGGGTTATTTTAAGAGGCTGACAGTGGGCTGACTCTTCCTGGTGGAGGAACAATTTATCCCAAACAGAATCTTTACTGGTTAGGCTATCACGAGAAGGAATMGTCTCTAACCTGAAGGTGAGAAGAAAGGTCCCCTCCTTGCTCATCCCCGCTGCGTGTTCCCACACCTCAGTCTTTGGTGCTGCTGGGGCTCAGGTGRGTCGGGGCTGGTACCCTGGGGCATCCTCAGCTCCTCCAAACCCTCCCTGCCTGTAGGGCTACAGCTCTAAGCACATATTTGGTGTCTTCTTTGCCTGGTCCTTGGCACTGGGAGCTGCAGCACTAAACCTCTGGGCACTGCCAGCTCACCTCCTCCCCAGCTGTGCTCCCAGGCCCCCGCTCCTGGGAGCACAGGAAAAAAGCRTTTTTTTACCTTTCTTGCACTGTTTTGCCCAGGATCTTAGCAGCTTCCTTTGGCTTAACTGTGTCTGACATGCAGCAGTATGAAACAGCGCACAAGGCAAGTCACGCTCCAAGTCCAAGTTGGTCACAGGTATATTATAGCAAATACGACAAATTACATCCCGGATGAAGTTTGCCTCTGCGTTCCTGCTCCTGCCACCCAGGCCATTCTGCAGGTAATAAGGTGTAAGCGAGGGAGCCTTGACCCCCCCCAGCTGCCAGAGCTAGGTTGGTGGGGGTGGGAGGGGCAAGGCTGAGGCTGCACAAGAATCCCTTAAAGGAGTAAAATAAAGGAAAACACCAAGATCAAGCAGATAAGAAACAAAAGGTGAGTTGGGCCACAGCCAAAAGATATGTCTGGGGACAGAGCTGGCTTTGGTTAAAATAATTAAATTAAAAAAGGAACAAAAGCTCTTAAAAGATTTAAAAAATATATTTTTAGCATGTGTGTATGTGGCCAATGACTTTTTTGCCTCAGTCTTCACCAGCAAGTGCTCAAGCCTCACCGCTCAAGTCGCAGAAGGCAAAGGCAGGGACTGGGAGTATGAAGAACCTCCCATTGTAGGAGATGATCAGGCTCAAGACCATCTAAGGAACCTGAAGGTGCACAAATTCATGGGACCTGATGAGATGCATCAGTGGGTCCTCAGGGAACTGGCGGATGAAGTTGCTAAACCACTATCCATCATATTTGAGCAGTTGTGTCAGTCCAGTGAAGTTCTCACTAACTGGAAAAGGGGAAGCATAACCCCCATTTTTAAAAAAGGAAGAAAGGAAGACCCAGGGAACTACAGGCCAGTCAGTCTCACCTCTGTGCCTGGGAAGATCATGGAGCAGATCCTCCTGGAAACTATGCAAAGGCACATGGAAAATAAGGAGGTGATTGGTGACAGCCAACATGGCTTCACTAAGGGCAAATCGTGCCTGACAGATTTGGTGGCTGCCTACGACAGGGTTACAGCATTGGTGGATAAGGGAAGAGCAGCTGACGTCATCTACCTGGACTTCTGCAAAGCATTTGACGCTGTCCTGCACGACATCCTTGTCTTTAAGTTGGAGAGACATGGATTTGATGGATGGACCACTCTGTGGATAAGGAATTGGCTGGATGGTCACTCAAAGCRTTGCGGTCAATGGCTCGATGTCCAAGTGGAGACCAGTGACGAGTGGCGTTCCTCAGGGGATGGTACTGGGACCGGCACTGTTTAACATCTTTGTCGGCAACATGGACAGTGGGACTCAGTGCACCCTCAGCAAGTTTGCTGATGACACCAAGCTGTGTGATGCGGTCAACACACTGGAGGAAAGGGATGCCATCCAGAGGGACCTTGACAGGCTTGAGAGGTGGGCTCATGTGAACCTCATGAAGTTCAACAAGGCCAAGTGAAAGGTCCTGCACATGGGTTGGAGCAATCCCAAGCACAAATACGGGCTGGGCGGAGAATGAATTGAGAGCAGCCCTGAGGAGAAGAACTTGGGGGTGTTGGTTGATGAGAAGCTCAACATGACCCGGCAATGTGCACTTGTGGCCCAGAAAGCCAACCGTATCCTGGGTTGCATCAAAAGAAGCTGACCAGGAGGTCGAGGGAGGTGATTCTGCCCCTCTACTCCGCTCTTACTGCATTCAGCTCTGGGGCCCCCAACATAAGAAGGACATGGACCTGTTGGAGTGAGTCCAGAGAAGGGCCACGAAGATGATCAGAGGGCTGGAACACGTCTCCTGTGAAGAAAGTCTGAGAGAGTGGGGGTTGTTCAGCCTGGAGAAGAGGAAGCTCCAGGGAGACCTTATATCAGCCTTCCAGTACCTGAAGGGGGCCTACAAGAAAGCTGGAGAGGGCATGTAGTCATAGGACAAGGGGTAATGGCTTTAAACTGAAAGAGGGTAGGTTTAGATTAGAYATAAGGTAGAAATTCTTCACTACAAGGGTGGTGAGGCAGTGGAACAGGTTGCCCAGAGAAGTTGTGGATGCCCCATCCCTGAAAGTGTTCAAGGCCAGGTTGGRTGGGGCTTTGAGCAACCTGGTCTAGTGAAAGGTGTCCCTGCCCATGGCAGGGGGGTTGGAACTAGATGATCTTTAGGGTCCCTTCCAACCCAAACCATTCTATGATTTTATGATTCTATGCTGGCTGTGCCTACTCTTCCCCGGCGGTGGGGATGGGGTTGCGTTGCAGAAGAGAGCAGGAGTGGGGAGAGGTCCTGCCTAAGAGTCCCATCCTGTCAAAGTCACCCACAGCGAAAACTTTCATCATCTTTCCCAGGTCAGGACACAGGCATCTTTCCAGTCGCTATTTGCCTTTTGCTCTTTAGTTTCAAAGTGAAAAAAGTAATATCCTGGAAGCCCAGTGTGGGTACAGATTCAGCCAGGGTTGAATCCAGGCTTTCTCCAGCAAACTCTAGCAAAGGAGGCTGAGGGGAGATCTTATCGCGCTCTACAACTACCTGAAAGGAGGTTGTAGAGGTGAGTGTTGGTCTCTTTTCCCAGGTAACAAGTGATAGGATGAGAGGAAACAGCCTCAAGTTGCCATTGCTGCACCAGGGGAGGTTTAGAATGGGTATTAGGAAAAATTTCTTCACTGAAATGGTTGTCAAGCACTGGAACAGGCTGCCCAGGGAAGTGGTTTAGTCACTGTCCCTGGAGGTATTTAAAAGCCGTATAGATGTGGCTTTAGATAGGGTCATGGTTTAGTGGTGGACTTGGCAGTGTTAGGTTAATGGTTGGCCTCGATGATCTTAAGGGTCTTTTCCAACCTAAATGATTCCATGATTCTATGAGTCTGAAGTCCCGGCCATGTGGCCGTGCGTGGTTCTGCTCCAGCCTGTCCTTACTGGCAAGAACAGCCATGTATTTCTTCTACATACTAAAGCACCCCTAATGCATTCCTTGACTTGTTTGCACAGGAGGAAAATGCAAACTGCCATGTCTGGCTGGTGTCTGCAGTGTGGGTACATGCAAGAAGAAACACCCTCCCACGTGGGGTTCAGGTTGTAGCCAGTACTGTGCTGAGCATGCCTCAGTGGTCAAGAAGTCCAAGGGAGTATCTGGCAGGCAGCCTCCCCAGGGTTTGCTCCTTTTCACCTCTGCAGGACCCTACGTTGCTTCTGAGAACTTTTCTACTGCATCTTTGCTGTGGCGGTGGCTGCAGGGACAGCCCATGCTTGCTGCGCTGTAGCCGTGGGAGCCGGTGGTGGGGGTCTGCATGAGCAGGGCTGGGGCGCTCCTCGCTCAGGACTTAAACCAAACGTGTGAATAAAGTTGGGCAAGAATCCAATAAGGGAAATCAGGAGGTTGTTTGGAGAAACACTGAGGTGCCCAGACTCAGAGGAGAGTGCCAGGTAACTCATATAATTAGGATATTGGCCCGTTCCCTCTTATGGAGAAACACAGAACTGGTATAGATAATCCTGTGCCTGAAGCTGGGATTTTTCTTCCATTTGGGCTGTTTCTCCAGAGGCAAGATGTCTTTGTGAGTGTTTTTAAAAGTGTTTTGGGAGCAGCCAGGGGAAAAGCCATGTGCTGAGCATCACAGCATGGAGCTGGGGACCGCTGTCCTCTTGGGGACACCAGGAGCAGCAGGCTGCCCACCTCCAGCTCCCACAGGGATGCTGTGAGGAACCACTGGTCCCCCCGCCCCTTATTGTAAAGCTGCAATGGCAAAGCAGTGGTGGGAGAAGAGACCCTTCCTCCTCTTGCCAGACCCAGCTGGTGTGAGCAAACACCCGGCTCCTGGGGCTGCAGCGATGACCAAACCTCTCAGCCAAGAGCCGGGTTGCTGCTGAACCCCTATGGTTTTCCTTTTTATTCTTTTTTCAATACTTTCCTGGACCCTTTTGAGGGCACATCATTGATTCCACTGCTGAGCGGATGCCATGGGCAGCAGGCGCAATGCTGGCAACTGGTTCCTTGAGGAAAGGTGAGCGCAATGACTGCCTTAATATGCCATGAATAACCAGAAACAAAACACAAACACTGCACATGCTTTCCTTGGAGAAAATAAAATAAACTCAGCTAGTTTAGATGTTAGTGTTGCACAGTCGTGGTTATTCCTGTGCTGCTTTCCTTCTGAATTATTAATACTTGTGAGGCTCATGACAAGCAGGTTTGATGCCTGCTGAAGGACACGGGTAGCGGCACCGCATGCATACGGTGTCACCAAGGAGCAAGGCTGCACGCACGCTGGGGACAGTGCCGATGCTCTACGATTGGGTTGCAGGTGCCAGGGTTCGCCTCACACTGTGCCATCCTACATCTCATCAGCATCACACACGGTGCTGCCAGGGACCCTGGCCATGCTGGGGAAATGTGGTCTTTGGGGAAACTGGCTTTGGTAGCCCCCCCGTGCCCGACCTGGGGAGCCCTGTGGGCTAAAGACAACTGTATATAAGAAAAGAACTTCATTAATAAGCAGGAGTGGTTTAAGCCAGYTTAAAAGCAGCTGTTGAACCCTTCTGAGCTACTTGGCAGGAGATTTCATGGCTACTTCCCTCTGAGCTGCCAGTGCTATCAGCCACCCCTCAGGCACTCCCCCACCAGCCCACTGTCCCCTGTGGGGCCCAGTGACGACTGCACGGTATAGCAGGGCTCCCCAGGGAGGGCCCCATGGGGCTCCAGCTCTCCCACGAGGATCCCAAAGTCTTTTGGGACCAAGGCATCACAGGCCACAGGTGAAACCTGCAGGACTGCTCAATCGCTGCAACTCACCAACTCGAAGTCTCCAGCCCTTTGATAACTGCCAGCGCTGCTGCTGGAAAYTAGGTAAAAAAAAACAGGAAAAAAGGTGGTTTTTTTCTTTTTTTCTTCAAGTGTGATGCTTTCCCATGATGCCTATGAAGGGAGAGGCTAGCCACCCTGGCTGCACCTCCATGTGGCCCCTCCTGAGCCCACCGCATGGTACCTGGGTGATGCTCTCCAGGCAGGCAGAGGCCGGGGGCCACCTCAGTTGCTATGGCAACACCCAAAAAGGAGCCAGGCGTTTAATTTTTTTTTTTTCTTCTCAAAGCAAAGCAACTTGCTTGAAGAAAAACCTCACTTTGCATTTTGGATGACTTCGCAGCCTGCCATATTCACCTTCTCTGTCCAGTTCACAGCACTTGTGCTGGGCAGGATGCTCGAATGGGCCAAAAAGTTCCTGCTGAGCAGCATGTGTGCGACCATGCATGGGATGGTCTGGGCAGGTGGCAACGGAGGGGACCAAAGCCCTCTGTTTCTCTGCTCTGTTGTAGCAATCGTCTGGCAGAGTTATTCTCAGGGCAACCATGCTTTGCACTCCCCTGCATTTCTGGGGGATTTTGACATCACCCAGAATACAGGGAAAGGGGCGAAAGGGGCCATGAAGGGCAATTATAATGAATTTCCATATTCTGGTAGCTGATCCTCAAAGCTGATGTTAGACCATTCCTCCACCAGCTAGCAAGGTTTGTGCTGTTTCTTGAATTTCCCCCATCATTTTTCTAGTTTTAATTTCTTCTGTGTCAGACGCCTCTGTATGCTGCTTCCACCAGCTACAAGTTTCAGTGCTCTTATTTGGCTTGTGTTTTTAAACTTCCTTTTCACGCTTGAGCCAGCACCAATTGACAGTAATTCTCCCACCAGCCCATGCTTGCTCGGTTTGGGTGTGCCACAAATCTCAGCAAACCTCCTCGCAGCTGAACCTGCCTGCGAGCAGGAGGCACCGGTGGCAGCCATATGTCTTGCCAGGAAGAAGAGGTCCTGCTCCCGGGTTTCCTGCAGACCATGTGGCAATTTCGGATATACCCAATCATCAGCAATTGTCAGTTTGAGTGGCATGAACAGCCATGTCTCCTGGAAATCTTCTCTGTACCGGATCAGCTCTTTTAATCTACGTGCACTTTCGTAGCTGCGTTGCTCCCTCCTCCACCGCAGCATGGTGGAGAGCTGCTGTCACCAGGGGTGAAAGCATGAGCAAGGGCACGGACACTGACACAGACAGTGGGATCGAGTGCACCCTCAGTAAGTTTGCAGATCCAAGCTGAGTGGTGTGGTTGACACGCCTGAGGGACAGGATGCCATCCAGAGGGACCTGGACAAGCTCGAGAAGTGGACCTGTGTGAACCTCATGAGGTTCAACAAGGCCAAGTGCAAGGTCCTGCACCTGGGTCAGGGCAACCCCCAGTATCAATAYAGGCTGGGGGATGAAGGGATTGAGAGCAGCCCTGCCGAGAAGGACTTGGAGGTACTGGTGGATGAAAAGCTGGACATGAGCCGACAATGTGCGCTTGCAGCCCAGAAGTCCAACCCTATCCTGGGCTGCATCAAAAGCAGCGTGGCCAGCAGGTCGAGGGAGGTGATTCTGCCCCTCTGCTCTGCTCTGGTGAGACCCCACCTGCAGTCCTGCGTCCAGCTCTGGGGTCCTCAGCACAGGAAAGACATGGACCTGTTGGAGCGGTTCCAGAGGAGGGCCACAAAAATGACCAGGGGGATGGAACGCCTCTCCTGTGAAGAAAGGCTGAGAGAATTGGGGTTGTTCAGCCTGGAGAAGAGAAGGCTCCGGGGAGACCTTAYTGCAGCCTTTCAGTACTTAAAGGGGGTTTATAACAAAGATGGTGGCACACTTTTTAGCAGGGCCTGTTGCGACAGGACAAGGGCTAATGTTTTTAAACTAAAAGAGAGTAGATTCAGACAGTTTTTACCATGAGGGTGGTGAAACACTGGCACAGGTTGCCCAGAGAGGTGGTAGATGCCCCATCCCTGGAAACATTCAAGGTCAGGTTGGATGGGGCTCTGAGCAACCTGATCTAGTTGAAGATGTCCCTGTCCATGGCAGGGGGGTTGGACTAGGTGACCTTTAAAGGTCCCTTCCAACCCAAACTATTCTATGATTCTATATGATTTTCATACCTCACCAAAGACTAACCTTGAGCCTCATCGTCGTTAGGTTGTAGTGTGGTGGGGACCTGTTTAAGCTGCTCATGTACAACCTGAACTGACACCATGGCTTCATGAGCCTCCACCAGCGTCAGCTGGACACGGGCATGGCCAGATCAGCCAGTAGTGCTGGCTCAAAGCTCAGAGACACTGGGAGATTTCAAAGGGGCACCACTCTGCAGGCAGGACTGGCCCAGCAAGAATGAAATAGCTTCGTGCTTCTCCTTGTTGAGCAGCAGCAGGGATCCCACCAGCTTGTGGCTCCATGAGTGGTGATATCACCAGACCAAACCTCCACGCACCGGTGCCAGGGCTCTCCTGATCCTCAGGGACAGCCAGCACACAATGGTGTGTGATGGCTGCCTTCCTTCAGGCTTGGCCGAGTGAATTGGTGGAGGCTCCCAGGGGGGTCTCTGCCTGTCTTCCTCAGCATGTGGTAACTGGCAGCAGGTGGTCAGCCTGCAAATGCAGAAAAAACCTGCGGTCAGATAGAGAATGCCAGTRTAAGGACAGCAATGCGCCTTGCCAAGCTCATCCTCCTGTGCTGCCTTAGATGCTCTCCAGAGACGCGTGGTCAGCTCTGTGCAACGGCTTGCTCTGCTTGCTTGGTGCTCAGCAGTTCCTCACCACACCCAGAGAGCTTGGGGTTGGGACAGCATCCATCCAGGGCATGGGAGGTGCCATGTGAAGGTCCTATACCACCTACCAATGACAGATGCAAGAGGGCTTGTAGGCTCTGCTGGTGCTGTCAAGAAGAGATAGCGCCTTGTTTGCCATCCTCCCCACCAGATGGAGTTCTTCCTTGAAAGTTGGGTTCCTTTGACATCTTCRAGTTCCCTGTAGATCACCAAGGACCAGGTGGTAGATCACCACCTTTATTGCCATCAGCCTCAGCTGATCTGGCCTTGCACATCACAACTGCATCTCCAAAACCTGCCTGGCTGGTGTCAGCAGCCGTCCCACAGCACAGGTGGCCTTGGAGAAAATCCTGTTTGGATGCCTGTTATACAAATGGGAGGCAAATGCTACCCCAAAATTTTTCTGCATTCCTGGTATATCCAGCTGGGGCTGAGCCCCGCAGGGCCTTGTGGTGCAGCTGCCAGCGGGGCAGGCTTTGTGTTGCTGGCTCTGGCAGCTCCGACCTTGCAGACTTTCAATTCCCAGCCGCAGAAGGAAAAAATAGCTCACCTGGCAAACAAGCGTGCAGGGCTGGATTGGCACCATCCACCATGGAGCTGACCTGGAGGGAAGGAAATGRGGTTGGTTCCTGCAGGTCCTAGCAGACATCCCGCTGATGCCAATGTCAACGTACCAGCCATTGAGGGTGCAGAAGGGGTTGTGCTCTGGGGCTGCTGGACATCGTGGAGGTTAGCCCATGGGGACACTGTGCTCGCAGACAGTGACTGCGTGGAGTGCGAGGGGTGAGCCATGCTGCCAAGCCAGAGCTCTCCTTCAGGATGGATGCCTTTCCTCTGCTCCATGCTGGCTTCAGGCATGGACGAGCCTTAGGCAGAGCTGGTGCACTGGCTGCTGGCTCAAGGAAGACAAGGAAAGCAGTTGTCGTTCTCCATGGGATGAAGAGAAGTTCTTCCCTACCCCTCGGGTCCCATGAGGGGCTGTTTCCGCATTGCCTGGCCATGAAGCCCCCTGCAGTTGGATATGCCAGTGGCCCAAGGAATCAAGAAGTGGCATAGACCTCTGAGGAAGTAATGAGCTCGATGCAGGTTCCTTGCTGGGCCTGGCATGCCAGGCACAAATGCTCCTTGAATACATGGTCACCACATCTCACCTGGACTGGGTAGCCAGG
The DNA here is from genome assembly GCA_030449065.1 of Oceanodroma leucorhoa. NCBI lineage: Eukaryota > Metazoa > Chordata > Aves > Procellariiformes > Oceanodroma > Oceanodroma leucorhoa. Next base: position 5,444,516 of record JASVER010000047.1, on the reverse strand, counting down.
GAAATGGAGCAAAGAGACCCATCCCAGGTCTGGAGGAAGAGGAGGCTCAGCAGACTCAGCTGACCTTTGCCAAACAACTTTAGGATTGCATGAAGTGACATTCAGCAGCAAAAAAAMCCAACATGTCCTGACAACACCAAGGCAGCTTGGCCATGATGTTACAAAATACATCTTCCCAGAGCTACTGGCTGCATCCAGCCTCATGAAATAACCCCTGTCCTGGGTGCCCTCGAGCGCTGGAAGCTGCACTGGCAGGCTCACCAACTCCTAAGGTCTAACTCATTAGGTCCTTTGCTGGCGTGATTTTGGCAGTCTCCCAGCTACTTCCTCGGCACAGTTTGGGAATCAGCATCTCTTCTACCTTGGAGGCCAACTGAGGTCAGCATCGGCTCAGGCTGCTTCATGCCAGGAGGCTTGGGCAGGTTTAGTGTGGGAGGGGAGCATTTCTCACACTATCCAGGGGGAGGAAAAGGGACTTTGGCAGGAGCAGAGGACAAGCCACCCTCCGGGGGGCTGCTGGCTCACAGTACAATTTGGGTTTACGCCACACCTTGCCAGCTGTGGTTGGGCGCTTGTCAATGGAGAGCCAGGGGGGACAGAGTGAGCAGAAGGGGGCTGCAGCCCCATGCGCCCGAATGCATTGCTGAGGCATATCGGCTTGTGTGTGTGCATGTGTCTGCAGCTATACTGGGCGTTTATTTTCAAATTGCCGCTGTGCGGGTCCAGCACGGTGCACACAGGCGGGCTCTGGCAGGGAGGAGGCAGCAGGAGCATGCTTGCAGCACGGGCATCTGTGCTGGGGAGGTGTGTGGGGACGGGGCAGGAGAATATCCCGTCCTGGACAAAGCTGCCAAGGCATGGAAATACGGGGTGCCACGCAGCGACTGGTAACACCAGATGATCTCTCTTTGCCCAGGGTCTTCCCATAAACTTTCTTTGACCAGGATCTTTTGCACAAGCACAAAATTCAGCAACAGCATTTATAAACAAGGGAGGGATCAGTGGGCGTGAGGAAGAGGATGGGACCGGCAGTGGGAGGCTGAGCCTGAGATTCAGCCTGCGGATGTGATGGCAGATCACCCATGTAGGACTTAGACCTACCAAGTAAGGGGACTTTCTTGAAACTATCCACCTCTCAGCTAATGTCAGCAGCAGAGCATGGAGCTGATGACACAGGCAGTGTGGTTCCTTGCTGCATTGCTTTATACTACTTACAAGCACTTTTCTAAGGATAAAGCTAAATGTCCTGCCTCTGGGTTTGCCTTGTTCTCCCCTGGGATGAGCAATTCCCACCTCTGTCCTGGAGCACAAGTCACTTCAAAGTCTTCAACTCCATTGGCTGCACAGCTCTGTCTTACGGGCTTTTTCCGAAGCAAGGCTACTAGTTGATTCCCTCCTCAGTAATGTGATTTAAATCACTCTTCAATCACTAGTCATTTCCACACCTTATGGCAATAAGAACAAATTAGTACCTTAAATGAAAGAAAGGTGCTTCTAGGAAATGAGTTTAATTCCTAACAGGTTTTTGAGAAGGGGCTGCCAACTTTGGATCAGTTGGTTCCTCTGCTGCGGGTRTATGAAGGAAAAGGGCACAAATAGGAAAAAAAGGCACATCCCTGTGTCGTGCACGGCACCAATAGATAAAAGCACTTTCTGAGTGCCGTAGGGGGCACCTGGGGGGCTACCAGGGCATTGTGGTGGTCCCTGCCTTCATCCTGCCTTCACCTGCACCCAAAGCTGATGGCCACAGTTTTTCTGGATTGCCCGGTGCCCTCTGAAACTCAGAGGTTTCAGTGTTGAATCAAAAGGTAGTTGAAAATGAGCCCCGAAGGATGTAGGAGCCTGTGCCCCACTGCCGGTATGTAGCCACCCGCCTCATTGAATGGTGGTGAGATTTACACTCCAGCTTGCCTCCAGGTCATGCCTTTTCCTTAAAAATAGGGGAAAATTAATATTTAATGTAAAAAATAGTGATGTTGGGATGTGTTAAGACCCAGCTGCAGGGGGTGGCATGGTGGGGTTGCCTCTGGAAGCCAAGCCCAAAGGCACGTTCACTAGCTCTGCCCAGGGGATCGAGAGGATTTTTGGTACTTTAGAGAATCGACCACAGCCTTACCAGGCTGGACGGACATCTTAGGTGACTAATTAGTGATTGACAATGAATTTGAGCCCACAGGCATCCCCTGTCACGTCCTGGGAGAGAGGATGGAGTTGCACAGTGAGGACCTGGGTAAACTGGGGCTGGATGAAACCAGTGCCCAAAGACACCTACTGTGACTTTAGGTTTCATACACATAAGAAGAGCTGAAGTGAATGGATTTGACCCAGGCATGTTTTTACCTTTATCCGTATATCCTAAAGTAGCAAGCTTTTTTTTTATCTCAGAATAGTAATATTTTACTATTTATGCCACCAGCATGGCAGTGAGAAGCCAAGCTTAACAGTTCATTTCCTTAATCAAAAGCTGCAACCACAGTCCCCCACAGCCAGGGGTGACAGCGACCCAGGCTGAGGAGCTGTCGCCACCTGAAACCCCCAGGAAAGGTTTTCCAACAATCTGCTAAAATGAACAGCAACAAATTGCTCGGATCACGTGGTACCCACCTGAGTGCACCCAAAGAGCAGAAAGATGGGAGCGTAACCTCTCATTTATATCAGCCTCTGGCAAACATGATACCAGATTATTAGTAGTATTTTTTTTAATGACTCTAAGGCACAGTCTGAGGAACTCCAGACCCATAAGCATGATGTCTGAACCAAAAAAAAATTGGTAGAAACTATAGCAAAGAACAGACATTGCAGATCCTAGGGTAAATGTGATGTATTAGGGAAGAGACAAAATGGGCTTTTACAGATGGAAGTCTTGCCTGATGAATCCATTCTTGGTCTCTGCAGGAGCGAAGAGGTAACACATTCCTACATGGTCTGAAAAGGGATGGATGGATGGATGGATAGATATAGTGAGATAAGGAAGTTTGTTAATGATACAGGATTGTCTGGGATCATCAGAGGTGGTACAAAATATTGCAAAAGTGTTTCTCCGTATTGATGACCAGGCAGTAAAAATGTTAGTTAAGCTACCTATTATTAACTACACAAAAAAAGGACTCAGAAAAAAAATAGTTCTAATTATTCCTACACTTTGGGGTCCAAATTAACATGATATTGGGATCACTTTGGGTAGAGGTCTGAAAATATCAGCTCAGTGCTCAACTTATACCACGAATAAGCTTTTGGGGAGCCTTCTGGTTTAGGATGTTATTAAGCTGGGTAAAAGGGTTCCCCGGGCACCGCACATATCATGTGGGGTTAYGCTGGCCTCCAAAACCTCCCTCTTCTGCTTGGGCACAGCTGGTCCTCTCTGTGCAGCCCGTGTGCCCATGTTTCTGTGCCCTCAGCTCCTCACTTGACAATTTACTTTCAGGCTATTTACGTGGCAGCTGGTACCTGGCTAAATCACGTACGGTGTCAGCAGTACTCGTGCAGACCGATGGCAAATAGCTTCACAGCTGCCTGATGCCAGYGGGGAAGATTTTGATCAGCCCATCTTGACCCTGTGGCTAACGCAGGCTGGCTAATCTGCCTTGGTAATTTGTGTACCAGGCTTGTACCTTTGGCCTGAGGCTGGAGACGATGCTAAACATCTGCCGCTGGACTCCTGAGAGTGACGTCAATACTCTTTTGTCTTAAGTCTGGTACCAGCTCAGCTGCATCCATCTCTCCCAAAGATAAATTATACTTTATTGCTCAGAACAGAAAAAAAAATCTCATTAGGCACCAGCAATTCAGCACTTAAAACTCAGAGTAATAAATAGCTTGACCAGGGTAGCTTTCTGTCCCTTTCCACTTTGTCTTTCCTTTTGCCCTTCCTGCCCGCACACACGTGCTCTGGCTCTCAGGAAGCAGAGGGGGGCTGGCAGGATGGCAGAGGATGGTTGTACCGTGTCCCTGGCCATTACTGGAGACTGCATTGGGAAGCCAGGCCAGCGGAGATGTGCTCTGCCTTGCTGCAGCCCCATTGGCATCATCTGCCCAAGCAGGGTGGTTTTCTTCTCCAGGAGGAGACAGCAGCGGAAGAAACTCAGGGCCTCTCCCAGGGCATGTCTCGGGGTGCATCCGTATCTCGGGGTGCATCCAAGCTTCATCTTACACCCAAACTAAGCCGTCCAGCCCTGGATATGGGGTGACCTCCACTTTCCACATGCAATAAGCACTGTAAGGCGTCTGGCTCCAGCCCTCCTTGGGCCATGGGGTGCTTGTCTGGCCCTGGGAAGGTGCCATGGGCAGGAGTGCAGGGAGCTGGGCGCAGCCGGGCTCATCTTATGCAGAACTTTTTTAGGGAGTCCTCTCTCCACTAGCCTGCACTTATCTCTCACCAGCTGCAGGTATTCAAGGGAGTCTCTGCTGTGTCCTGCAAACCCCTGAACTTGGTGGCATCAGGCAGAAGGATGCCTGGGGCTGCTGGTAACCCGTCTGGAGGGACGCATCCTGGGCGAGGTACGCTGGTGCTGTCTGCTCTGTCTTCCTCCCTTCACACCATCTTCCCCCAACTCAAAAGCCAAAGATTTGAGGAGTTGTATTTGCCCTGCAAGCACTGTTTCCGTGTTGGCTCTCCTCAGTGCAGGTCAATTTATTTGCTTCTAACAAAGAAATTTCCTTGCTCTCCCCCCAAAAATGAAGTATGCAGGTGGTAACCACAGCCGTGGGAAGGTCCCAGAGCTGAAGGTCTGGGAGGAGCTCCTTGGTCTGCTGAGGAGCACGTGGCAGCAAACACCGGCTCCCAGTTTTGGGATTAAGGAGGGAGCGGGCGAAGCGAGGCCCTAACGCGGGCTGGTGCTGCCATCTAGCCATGCCCGCCGCTCAGGCGCAGCACAGCCCTCACCCACACCCCCTTTTTTAGTCTATTTTCTGTGCAAGTTACTGGTTTTCTGCATCTTTCCTCTTCTGAGCCACCAAGGAGAAGGTATCTTTTAAGGTGTYTTCATTTAGCCCACCCTTTCTGAGATTGCTGCCATAGCTGCTGCAGTACTTAGGGCCAGGACACGCAGCAGCTCGGTGGTCAAACCAGAGCGGGACATGCCAGCTGCTTTCCGTAGCTCCCCGTGGCCGTGGGCTCACATCCAGCCAGTGTCGTGGGRCCACGCTTGCTGGGTTTTATCCTTCCACCCAGTGAGACTCACCTGCCCTGGGGGAAGACACCCTCTGTGCCCTGATGCTGGCATGGACATCTGACCCCGCAGCTGTCCCACCACCCTGCCCAGTGTCCTAAACCTGAGGCTGGGAACTGGTCTGTGCTTTTGAAGCCATTTGCTCCCTGCAATGTCTGTAGCTATCGGCTGACCTGGGAGGAGGAGCACATGGCGGTCCCAAGTCTGGCGAGCAGCACATTCAGCTGGGGATGCAGGGGAAGTGCTTCAGGAGGGTGAGATGCCACCTTATGAGGGTCAGGGCTCCTGGGTGAGGAACTTTCTTCACCCCATGGAGCAGGACATGGCTCTTTGCTCCAACAGCCACACCGTGGCAATGGTTTAGCATCCATTCCCACTTCATTCCCCCCCCACCTTTTTTGTGAGGCAGGAGTGGGTCACCTCTCCTCAGTAGCTCCTCAGAGGCAGCTGCCCAGCTTAGATCCATTTTAGCACTGGAGCACCGGCACCTCACCAAGCACAGCCCCGGTGGGAAGGCAGACGTCAATCCAAACTGCAAAACCCTTTGCTGGACCGAGGGGACTGCGCTGCCGGGCTCAGCCCCATGACACTGCCAGACCCACTGGGGAGCAGAGTGGGGACAAACACACTAGGGTCGGAGGGACCTCAGGAGGTCTCTAGTCCAATGTCCTAAGTAGGATCAGCTGCAAGGTCAGCCCAGGCTGCTCAGGGCTTTGTCCTGTCAGGTCTTGAAAGCCTCCAGAGATGGAGCCTGGCCAGCCCCACCAGCAGCCTGTCCTCTGCCTGGCTGTCCTCATGGGGCAAGTTTCTCCTTGCACCCAGCCTGACCCCCCTGGTTCCAGCTTGTGGCTGTTGTCACTTAACGGAAGATGGCATAGATCAGTTCCATGGACTTACCCCCCAAGAAAACCCCTGACAACAGAGAACCTAAATTAACCCCAGAAATGACAAAGGAGAATAAAAATGTACAGAAATAGCTACTGGAAAAGCTGAGCCTTGATCTGGGTCCCAAGCAGGAAGATGGAAGATGATGGGACATTTGAGGTAACAGCCTTAATAAAAAAAAAGCCACTCATTTTGAAGTGTTCTGTGTATTAAAAACCCCAAACCCTCTGTTTCCCATTTCTGTGAACAGAACAGTTTTGTTTGTCTGGGGTTTTTTTTGAGCTGTGCAATAGTTTAATTATTACTTTGTGCATACTTTTTCCTTGTACTTTCTTATTTGCGTTTGTTCTCTCTAATAACATCTTGCTTATGCTGTGGTCTAACATCAGGAGTGTGGGATTCATTTGAAAGCTTTCCATTTCTCTGCTTTCTCCTGCTTTCCCTGGCTCTGTCAGACAGGGGTTTTTTTGATGCTTTTTTTGAGCTGAGCTCCATCTTGCGGGCTTTTGCTTGGCTAATTAGTCACCACATCGTTATCTCTGAGAGGATCTCCCTTGGCCCTGGTCAGAGGAACACCCCCGCTTCGCTTGCAGTCAGGTATAATCACCCCACTGGGGGATGAACCCCGCATGGCACAAGCAGATGAGTCCTGCAGCACCTACCTCCCGGGGAGCTTGGCGAGCCACCCTGGCAGGGTGCAGGAGGAATTTCCCTCCCCAAATCAGCAGTCTCCATGGCGAGTTGGATTTTTCTTTTGCTTTTCACTTCGGTCAGACGCTCTAATGGTTTAATGCAAGTTTTGACTGCAGGGAAGCGGGAGAATCATTGCTGAGAAATATTTACCGAGCTGTTACAGTAAAATGCTGTTGCTGCTGTTGAACTATACTTAACAGCAAGTAACGGGAGTTTTTAAGCAGGAATTTTTTAATCTAGCAACGCAATAGTTTATTTTTTTCTTGTCCTTACAGTAAGGGCAGCAGCACCTCMGTTACCTTACTGAAAACTGCATCCATGTTATCCTGTTCAAGCACTGCATCCCCGTTCCTTGCAAGAGTGCCAACCTAGAGCTAATACCTTGTTCTTCCCAACTTGGTAGCCAAATATTAAAGGGTGATTCTTAAGCCCACTGAATGCCCAAATCCTGTTCTTCTCCCAAGGTAGGGGACTGCATTTTAAGGATGGATGAAATAATACCTGTGATTATGAAGTACTTTGGGAATCCTGTGTACTGAGCTGCTACAGGTGCCCTTTCTCAGCTTGTACGCGGCGCTTGCTGCATTACTGRGGTACGCAGACTGACCCTGCCCTTCCCCAGCAATGGTAAGGTGTTGGTGGCAATCCGGCGAGGAGCACCACTCTCTTTGCATCGCCGGACTGAAAGTGTCGCTGCCTTTGCTTCCTTCCCTGAATTGCTGTGCAGCCTTGCTGTCTCTTGACCGCTTTCTGGACTGGAACATGGCAGTTGGCTCTGAACCACAAAGGCAGTATGAACCAATTAATCCTTTGCAAAGCAATCTGTGAGCGTGAATTGAAGAGAATATAACTGGAAGGCACTTTTTTTTTTTGTGGGAATACTGTGGGCAAGACTGGAACCAGCTCCCTAAAATGAGGGAGAGGAAGAGGGAGGGTTGGTTTCAGTGTGCTAATGCTTTTGTCTTTAGGTGAAGACTAACAGACTGAGGAAAATTGTTGCTGTAGTATAAGCATCAAGAAACACATGCAAATAAAGGTCTAATATTAGTTGGACTGTAGCGATATTTGCAAGACAACATGGACATATGTAAGACTGCAGTGTGCTCCCCTGAGGGAGCTCTCTTTGCCAGTGCTGAAGCATTTGCCTGTGATGCGGCTGGCCTCTCCTTACCGAAATGGAGGGGATTCAAGGGGCCAGCAGTGTTCATGCCCAAAGCGCTCACCTTTGCATTAGTCCTCAGACTCATCCCGCAAAGGGCCACGTCTTGGTGGCTGTACCCCTCTGAGCGCTCACAGCCAGCTTTCCAGAAGTGGCACCGCTGTGGTTTAGTGCTCTAAACACTGCCTATATGCAGAGGACAACAAAACCAGCTGAAGGGCAATACAAAACTTGCCAAAATGTAAGTCCCAGCCCCATATATGCTCCCTGTTCTCAATTTATTTTCAGGATAGTCAAATAGAGTGTTTTAACTAGCTAAAGACGAATTTGAATTGGAGGCATTTTTGATGTGGGTATTGAAACCAGACCAAGCCACTGCCTTCAAACTGTAAAGAAAACCAGGTGATGCATGTCAAAACCAGGGACACTTCTCTGAAGCAATTTACGCTCACTTCTTTTGGTACTGATTGGTGCTTATTTCAAGAGAAAATTAAAAATAATRATTATTATTGCAATGATTGATGACCTTTCACTTTTTGACAATCAAATAACATATTCGTCTAAGCTCTTCTTGCAATACTTGTGGATAATGATTTATTTTTTTTTTGTGGAAGAGGGGTGGTTTTGGTCTGGAAAGCAAGCTTTCCAGTTCAGTCTTACTGCAAATTTAAATGATAGTAGTTGCTGAGAGGAGAAAAGCTCTCCCTCCAGCTGCAGGTTTATTCCCGGACAAAGCCTTGCTCCTGCAGGTGGAGCTGCGGGGTCCCCGCTCAGCGCTGCGCCCAGCTCTGGGTTAGTCTGTTGGGGCAAATGAGGCGGCAGACTTGCCTCATCCGAGGGGACTCATGCACTGACGCTGTTTGTCTGCGAGGCCTGTTGTAGCCTACAAGTTAGCAGCTTAAAAATGAAATTGCGGGTTAAATGCTCATGCAGTAATACAAGGGAAATCTGCCCCATGGTATACTGCCATCAGCAACCTTCCCCTTGTCCCTTACTTCCTCTCAGTCTGCTCCCTCTACCTCAGTATTTATTCTCCACTCTCCCTGTAAAACATTCCCACCTTTGATTTTCCAACTCATGTAATTTCAGAGGACCAGTGCTTCTCAACTATTCTTTTGGTATRTGAAACTATCCAGTGCAGGCCATGTGTAGCCATAGGTGGACTTGTGGAAGGTCTCAGCTAGACTTGTTTCAGATCTCAAGTGGCTTCACCACTCAAGAAAGAGGGGTGATGAAAAGCCATCCCCTCATCTCAGGTAGATGTCTCGGTATTTGCCTCAGATATTACTCTCTTTTCCAAGAGTGATCCCAAGAGAACCAACACCACCATCACCAGTGCCAGCGAGGGGAGTGACCGCCGGAGACATTAGGAGCAGGAACGCCACAGACCCTGCAAACGGGCCAGTGAAGTCCACGGTGAGACAGACACAGCGCCGTACAGAGCATGGGTAGCAAGAAGCAAGCTGAAAGGCACAGGCTATTCTTGGCTCCAACTTTGATATTTGTTGAGCTAATTATAAAAGACAGATGCAGCTGATCTCAATTTTTCTGGCACGCAGCTCCTCCCTCCCTCCCCTAYCAGACAAGCTTGCTCCAGGGAGGAATAATTAAGATGTGCAGTTAGAACAACTGGATTTGATCAATGAACACGGCAAAACAGAGCAAAGGCTTTGATGGCCCAAGACTTGCGGAAGGGAGGTCAAACTAAACCAAAGCGAGTTCACTGCTTACTTTGTTACATCTTTGCTGTCCTACATGGTCCTCCAGCTTATGCTAGGAAACATATTTCCCTAGTTCAGATGGTATGGAATCCCCACAGTCACCACGTGACCGATTGCTGTCACCTGGGGTATTTTAAAATCAATTAAAAAAGTGGAAATGGACCACTAAGRTTCTATGGAAGCCAGGAGCAGGGCAGCTGTGAGATGGATATATGCTCAGTATCCCGAAGCCCAGAACATCTGCTCAGCATAATCCAACTTAAAATGAGAAACTTGCGTCTTGCTTAAAAAATACACCACCGTTACTGTAAAGATTTATTACTCCCACAAGCACTAAAAGTCAGCTAGTAAAAACCATTGCTTGGGGTTTTGTTTGTGTTTTTCTGTTTGTTTGTTTTGGGTTTTGGTTTCTTTTTTTGTATTTTTGGTTGTTTTTTTTTTTACACAGAAGATACTCAAGAATATTAACAGTTCTTTTTAAGCACTTGATACTATCCTTAGACATGGCTTACAGAGCACCAACTGAGGCTGACGTACCTGCCATGGAAGAGGAAGGCAAAGAACTCAGGTCAGCTACATCTCTTTTGGGGAGCATCATGAGTTAATCAAAATGCTTATTAGCGTGTTGCCACTGTCCCAGCCTCCAGCAGAGAAACAGATGTAATTTATTTTTTTTTTTTTAGACAAAACCCAATGAAATAGCTAAAACAACCGATCAAGTTAAACGCAGAGCAAGAAACTAATTGGCAGCCTGCCAAATTCCTCTCAGGAAAGCTTACTAATTAGCTTTCACCAGTGATTGCCTTCAAACTACCTGCTGGAGATGGTCTCCACTGGCTGCGAGTAGAGGAAGCYGGACTGTGCGCTTGCCCACCAGGGCACAGGCTGCTAATGCAGGTATCACACATAAGGTCTCACTGCAGCCATACTCCCTTCTGGCTCAACCACCTCCAGCCTTCGAACAGGCAGGTTTAAAAAGTAGCTACATCTCCTTTAGACAACTGCAGGCTTTCCCAGAGCACTTCTTCTGCATACCACAGTTCAAATGCACTTAGCTCTCACAGGGCAAGATTTAGATATGAAATTGTTACAGTATTAACATTTGGTTACCATTCATTACTTTTGSTTTCATGCTAAGAATCATTAAGTTTCCATGTGAATTTGGAGAAGCTAAAATAAACCCTGGTTTGGATGCAGGGAGTTTCTTTGATAAGGCTATTGCTCTACTGTGTGTATGTACTGAAGTATGCACCAGTGTAGTTCAGCAGCCAAACAGCTGGCTACTGTACGCACGAGAACAAAGGCAAAGTGCTATTTCAATCACAAGCTTGAAGCTAGGAGGAAACCAAACAAAGAAATTTAAAAAAGTAATCACTTGGGATGCTTCAAGTTTACCATCCCTTCTGTTTACCCTATAGTTCAGCTAGTAAAGTGTAGTTTCAGCTGAAAGCACAGAATGGATATTAAACATCAGCTTTCACAGCTGCTTGTAAGAAAAAAGCTTTATTTCTCACCTTGCTAGAGCCACTGTTTCTATCAGCAATGCTACCCTTTGGATAACCCTTTAAATTTTAACACTTACTGTAAGTTAGCTTAAACTTTACATACTTTTCCTCTTTACACATCAGGCATTTGCTAAGGGATGCCTGCAGTCCCGGACCTTCTGGCAAATGGAACAGAACCAGATCTGGGACCAATTAGTTTGTCAGAAACATTTTGCTATTTTAGTGCAACAAGTGGCAGCAAACTAGCATCAGGTTAAACAGAAGTCAGAATGCTCTACTCCAGTAAGTAGTTGCTAATTTTGTCATCAACGCAYCCTGTATTAGCTCCTAGGTATTTACTACTTAACATCGTCTATCACATTTAATTCAAAGTCAGAAGTTTAACAGGGTAGCATGTATTTTCATGACATTGAATAAGAGCTTCTAATTGTATTGCATGCACAAAGGATGTCGAGTCCCATCTCTTACCATCCATTTTATACTAAAGCCCTAGGCAACAAGGGTCAGAGAGTAGTCATCACCTAACTAGTCAGACACATAGTTTCAGTTTCTTAAGTTTTCCCATGACATATTTTAATTCTCACACACCTAACAAGCAGCTTGACAGTGGCAGCCACAGAGCCTGTGCTGTATTCTCTCATTAGTGACCAGATGTGTTTAAATAGCCATCAGTCCAGTCCACAGCAGTTACAGACTAACATGAATAAAAATGGCACTACACTGAACTTGCAGAATGCAACTGTGTTAAGCCCACGTTCMATAGCAAAAGACAAATGTGATTCCGCAAGAATTCGCACAGTATTCAACTTGTTGACAGTCACTCTTCTTCTATCACATATTAAAAAAGGCAATTTAGTTTCCCCACCCACTACGGTGTTCCTTCACTTCAGTAAGTTGGGAGGGCGAGGGTAGGGGAGGAGATGGCAATTGTGTTATTCATTTATTAATAAGCTCTGGGCTCGCAGCATCTGGCCTACCTTCATATATTCTGTCTTCATATATAGTGTAAGAGCCATTCATGAGAGATTAATTTTCTACAGATTAACCAAACACAGGACCAGTTATTTCAATATACTTTATTTTAAAACAGGTAGGTCACAAAACACTAAGCTTAGCCCGTTCTGCCATACACAAGCTACAAATACTTGTTTGACAGTTGAGGGTCAGTCTTTAGTAGCATACATGAAAAGTGAATAAAAATCCATATAAAACAATATTCAAATAGTTTCCATAGGAACACAGATAATTGTGACCCATCTCCTAGTCATTTTTGTTGCATTTATGCCAAACCTAAACTTTAAAAAAACCACTTAAAAATTCTAGCAAGAATTAAGTTAATGGTCCCCCAAATGCCCTAAATGCAATGACTAACCTTGCAGTTAATTACTAAATATTACCTATACATTAATACTAGCTGAAGCACAAGTTGCTGGATATTCAATTCCGCTTTCCCAGGCACAAGAGAGTGGCAGACTAGCAACATCCTGCTCCTCCACTTCAGCTAGGAACCCTTGCTCCTTGATCTGCTGCATTAGTTGCCTAGAAAGAAAAAAAGAAAAGCAACAGTCAAAAAGTGTTAAAAAGTGTTTCACTACGATGTGCCAAAAAAGGTAAGCAAAGTATGTTTTTTTTACTACTAGGGAGCATGAAGTGAACTCTTTACTCACCATCTGCAATTCAGACAATATTACCAGCGCAAAAAATAAAAATTTCAAAGCAGAGTCCGTGCAGGTCACTTGTGGCTGGCTAGACTTTAGGGCAAGTGCCAATACCAAGCTGGTTTCACCATTTCTGGGTAGGATCTAGATCTTCAAAGATGCACCTATGTATCTGTAGCTACATCTGTATACCACACGCTATACAGGTTTAATGACTTAGTGCTCAATAGTTCAGAATTTCAGACCTATGTCACCAACTATSCCTTATCCCACACCCTCACATGCCTGGGTAACTTGAATCAAGTAAAAGTATGGGTGACAGACTAGGAATGTAATGGAGCTGGCCAGTGAGAACCATGCAACTCCTTCCATACTCAGATAGGAGCTGTACTGAAAAACAAGCTCGGAAGAACTTCAGCTGACCGAGTTTTTGGACTCATCTTATACTATATGCAAGGCAAGAAGTTGTGCTCCTACATAGCTCCCCATACACTACTAGCTTTTACTTAGACATCGGTAGTCATCTTGTCCCTTATCTTTCACAGTTATCTAGCCACAAACTTMGTTGCACACCTTTATACATGTAGATGACATTCCAAAAAGCTTTTGCCTGTGCTAAAAAGATCTGCACCATAACTTCAGTTAAGGGCCAGCTTGTATCACAGAATTTTCTTGCCAACACAGAAAACGCAGGTGGTCATGTAGGGCTGAAAGAGGACTGTAGACTTGGATAATGGTTATGTCCGCATAATTCTCAGCATGCCTCAGATCAAGTATTACATTTTAACAGAAACCCAGTGCTTGAGTGAAAAAGCTAATTATTCTCCTGCAGAGCCATTTTTAGTTCAATTAGACACAAGTTCGGAGTCTTACAGGAAGTCCAAAAGCTTCATTTGGTTTGAGGAACGCTTCAATTGACAGGATGTTTTAAAGTAAAGAAACAATACAAGCCTTGCTTATAGAGGCAAGGCTAGTAAGAGAATGGAGGAAGCTTCCTCTTACTTTTATGGCCAGAATTCCCCTGAACATAAGCATTTTCAGTAAATTTGAAAGCAACCCAATAGCAAAGTTAATCATGCCTTAGGGTAATACTGCTGCCCAAGTGCTGTTTAGTAGGCCAGTTTAGTAGGCAGTCATCAATACAGAGGTAAGGGCTTCCTCTTACAGGGAACAGCTCTCAAATAAACAGACAGATCATATTGTGAAGCAGCACTGCTGCATGTTCCTGCATCCTGCAGTCAGGATTTCACAAGCTATCCATTTAGAAGACAGCATACTATTAGAACTGTGATTGACTGGTCTCTAATTACTRGTCACAGAAACTAACTGTAAAGAACCCGTAATGATTCTATATGTTGTGCGAGAGTGAAAAACACCAGCTAGAAGCCCAGGTTAATGAAAAAACTCCTAACATTACCCCTTTAAAAGCACCTCTCCTGGAAACAAGTGCATCAGAGAAAAAGCATAATTGGTAGTTAGCATTGTTCTAAGCGTACAGGAAAAACCTTCAGAGGCATTGCCTTCTTCCACACCACAAGGAGGTTTTACAAGAGCTATGGCACCAAAACTATGACCCTGTTTGTTAAGGGGCAGCCAACTGACATGAGSTATTTGCTACAGTCATCTGTATCAAAAGCACTGATGGATCAAGATACTTAATTACTAACCATGCTGGTCTTGACATCACATAGTGTATTGTTGGCCTCTGGAATCCATTGAAAGTAGAAGCTGCTGCAACAGTATAGGCACCCATGTTTTCAAACAGGATCCAGTCACCAACTTGCAACTCTGGCATATTAAAACGCTCAACAATACGATCTAGGCCATCACATGTTGGTCCCCATATGCTGCAGGAATAGCAGCTGTCATCTGGTTTAGGCCGCTACAAGAGAGTTGAGTATAATTAGTTTGACTATCAAAACAGAGCTTCCAGAAGTAATATCATAATTAGTATAACATTCCACCTTGCAGAGAAGAGCTGCTTGCAGGTCCTTCCTCCACCCTTGGCTTTGAATTAATTCCACTGCATGCTTCATAAGTCAAATGCCAAATTCTGGCAACATGAAGGGAGCAGTGAACTGAGAAGTGACTGCTGTGATGAGGATTCCCCTACATCCACGATACATGACTAGTATGTGATAAATCTGAATGAGCATACCTTTTGCAGAACTGGTTTAACATGTGCATGATCATACAAGATGCAGTTGAATGATCCATAGACTCCATCATTCACATAGTACATAAGCGTTTTGTCATTTGCATCATCTTCATCTGGAAGAAGTTGAGATACCAGTAAGAATGCTTGGAAAGAAACACGCAGTTGGCTAGAAGTAAGATGAGGTCTAGATTTACATACCATCAGAACCTGTTTGCTCCTTTGACACAATTTTTTTTGCAATGATGTTGACTGCCAGCRTGAATGCTGATGCAACATAGTATCTTCCTGGCTCTGCAATAATATTTATTCCAGAATCCGAAGGAAAGTATTTATCCAGTGCTGGGTTGATTACACTTGTGATCTAGGGAAATATCAGTTGCCAATATTAGAACTTCAGCAGTTACTCAGGTGCTATTTTAGAAGTCTGAGATGAAGTCAGACTTTCATGCTCACAATGACATACTCGTTAAGTGTGTAATAACTATCAGCATATTGTAATCTGTTGATTGCTTTTGCTTTATTTTCCCATTCAAAGTTTTGTTTGCAGTTAAGTTTGCACAAAGCAGCAAAAGCAGACATCACTTGCAGCTTAAAAATTTAAGTGACCAAACAGCTCATGCTTGAGTATACTGCAAGTCCCCACRCTTCCAATTTTAATTTCTAGTCCACTTGCAGTTCTGCTAATCATTCAGTATTCCCCAGCTTACTGCATCCTAAAGAAGTCACCTCACAGGATCTTAAGAATACAGAGGGCTTTGTCATCACCTTTGAAATTCAGTTGCCTTCATGAACAATTATTTCCAAGTTCTGCAGTTATCAGTGATTATTAAGCTGCCTCCAACTGCAGCATTACTGCGTTATGCCATGGAGCCCAATGACAACATCATTTGCTCTTGATGCTTGTAAGCCAATACTGCACTATGAGAAGCCAGCCTCCATTAAGAGGTATTACAAGTGAGACGTTAGCCACATTATTAGCAGAAAACTCACTTTATGTAACTTAATTTGCTGTCTCCTTGTATAAATATGTAACATCATTTAACACCACATTAGGTTAGACTGGCAGGTGCTCTGACAACACTGCTCTAAGTGGAAGTCCCATTAATACCCAGCCACCTTGTCTCTTCTGAAAGCAGAGCTATTTCTGTGTGAAAGCAGACTGGAAAACACGGATCAATTAAAAAATGATCCAGAAGCTAGTTCTAAACCAGATCAGACACTGATCTAGTTTGCTGCCACCCAGGAGGACAGTATGGGTTCAGGACTATCTTTTCACCCTATTTGGGAGTACTGCCAGTCTAGATAGTCTGAAGTACAGCATCAACTGGAAGAAGTCTATGCCAGTAAGAATCAAGCCTGCAATTAAAACCTGCTTTACAAGTTTGAATCTCTGCATGTTTATGCAGTCATTTAGCTATGTATCTGATGGGTTAATCTAATTTTCAGTTTTCAGACTAATTCCCCTTTTCCTCTAAATTAAATTTCTGATCAAGTAGACAAGTTTTCTTGCAAATGTGTCTGCATACAAATAGAAAAAGCAACATTTTTGTTTAATCCAGATCAATATTCAAGACGACTCCACAACCTGAGAAGTTCTTAGAAAAGCTATACCTCTTCAAATTTAAGCTTGACATCTTCAGAGCCAGGGAAGCCACCACCAATATCAAGCAGATACATATTGAAGCCAAGTTCAGCCTAAAATGAGATTAACAGCAACACTGTCAAGAAAGCAGTTCTTAGTTTATCATTTTAGCTTAAAAAGTAAGTAATTTTATTAACAGTTGGAACAGAGCTAACTCATGTTGAAGTAATAGTCATTCGAGTTTGAGCTGCTGATTTTAGTGCATCTATAGATGAGTTTTGCAGAACTGGTCAAAGTATGCCATCATGACCTCAAAAATTCCAACAACATGAAACTAGCGACTTAGCTAGCTTTTAACCTCRTAACAGTTTTACACTTGATTCAGTTTTGCCACAACAGTTGAGCAGCAGTTCCAGAGAAAGTAGAACTAGACTTACTCCCATATCAAACACACAGCGGGCATCAGAAATGGCTTGAACAAAGGTCTCTGGGTCCGTACATCCACTTCCAACATGGAAACTACRAAGACAAAATATCAGTTGCTATTTGGCAAATTAGTCAAGAAGCTTACACAAAACTCAAGTCACCACATGCAAAGGCATCCCTATTGTTAGGCAGACCACTTAAAGGAATCTTATTTAATATGACTGTATTTTGGTATTATCAACTCACCTAACTCCAATGATGGCAAGGTCAAGTTCTTTTGCACGCTCCAGAAGCAGCCTGCTAGTCTTAAGTGTAGCTCCAAATTTAACRCTCAGACGACAAACTGCTTTGGAGTCATCAGTTGTAATGCGCAAGACTAACCTAGAAATTGGAAAAAAATGAGGGTTTAACTTCCAGGACAAGAGACATCATTATCAAGCAGGTATGACCTTAGAATGAGACCAAGCTTAAACATACGAGCTTTCCTGTCTGTCTCTTCCTAATGTGCCAGTAAACTATACAGGATTAGATTTCACTGGCTAGAAGTAGGTTTATTTTCTCATAGTTTTGCAGCCTATCTTAACTAATGAAAAAGTTTCAGATAACAGCAGATGTTTCTGTAACTTGGGAACCCAAGCAAGAATTATAGAACAATTAGCATAACTTACTTGGCTTTTGGATGGGCCCTTGCAACTTTCATTAGTTCTACTTCACTATCAAATGTCATCATCTGTACACCACTGCTGGCAGCATGTTTGATTTGAGATACTTGTTTGCAGGGATTTGCATATATTATTCGCTCAGGAGGTACACCAATGCTCTGTACCAGCTGTATTTCCGTCTGAAGAAAGAACAGATTACACTTGTGAAAGATATTTCTGGATAGATGATCAAACTAATCAGCACAAAAGCTACACCACTTGGTTATGCTTAATTTTACATGAACACATCTTGTAAAGCTGAACATATACTAATGTCACGTATCAGAACACAGCCAAGATCTTACCTTACTGGCGCAATCAAATCCTGCACCAAGAACAGCAAGTGTCTTCACTACAGCTTTGCTGTCATTACATTTTACGGCATAGAAGGGGGTTACCCGAGGAAGGACTTTATGCCATCGCATGTGCTTCTTTACAATATCCCCGAGGTCAGCAACATAGAAGGCATCTTTATCATCCTAGAGCAAACACACATCTTAAAGTTACAAACAATGGATAACGGGATAAGCCTAGAGGTCAGCATTTGAGGAGGTTGCCTTGCAGCCATTAGTTTATAAACTTGTAGCGTCACGAAATGCAGTGGTTTCCCTATCATACTTACAGAAGATGACACTTCATTTATTTTTTGGTCAAGGATATCCTTGGCAGTAAAGCCTTCATCAAGGAAGGTGAATTCAAATTCTTCATCGCTGAAGCTAGTCATGATTTCCAAGATTTCAGATTTACGTGAAAGGATTTAAGTACAAACTGTTGATACAAAAAAACACCCCATTCACTACTTCATTTAAATTCATACAGTTTACATTTACTACTTCACTTAAATTCATATAGTCATTATATGACCACTACATCGTGGTCATATAATTTACAATTATATAATTCCTACAGTGATCACTAATAATGGCATAGATTAGGAACTTACATAGATGACAGATCAGATTTAATCAGAACCAACGAGGCACTCCACAAAATCTTGCTAGCTTGAAGGCAAGTTCTCCTCTGTTCAGCAACTCTATGATGTACTCAACCTATTCAAAGAAAAAAAAAAAAACCAAGTAAATACTGTCAGATATTATTAGTCTAAGTCCCTGGAAGTTTCACTATCTTTTCCTTCACCTCTACATCAGAGGTGTTAATATTATGGCTAGTGCCAGTGTCAACCTACTTACCACTTTTTAATAACTCTTAAGCACTAGCTTGCCAGTTTCTGGGAAAAGGGCTTACATGTTACTACAGACAGAATCTGAGGATGTTACCGACTTCGGAGTAGTAACAACTCTCACTACGTCAACGCCAGTTGAATATCTGGATTCTCACTACAGTTCAGACCATGCATAAACCAGCCATGAGATCAGGGTTTTCCTTGAAGTTGCTCTGTCGGTGGTTAGATCTTCCCCGTTCTACCTATGACTTCCAGGCTAAAGGAAAAGAAAACCTCAGCTGTCAGGAGTGGCAGATACAGACTAAAAGAGTGGATCCTAACTGTGATCTGCAGACAAAGTCGTAACAGTGATCCCAGTTAACACTTTATAACAGGATTTTACCATAGTCCGTAACAAATCTTCATTGTTAACAGAAATCTACCAGCCAAGTAGAAAGTCCCTTGAGAACCAGAACTAAAGAGCAAAAGCACATTCCTCTGCCATCCAAGACCTATGAAGTCCATGGCAAAGTGTATGGGTCATCCTTTTGCTGAGTAGTCCAAATAGAGTGACAGTCTGCTCCATTAAGCTGTTAATTCAAGCAGAAGTGCGTGCTACCTTTTAAAGACCTCAGCATTGCAAATGACTCACAGGGAAGATATGGTTTCATGTAACCAGCTCCAGCCCTCTCCCTTCTTTCAGCATTTTTTTTTTTTAATACACAATCTAGTCATACAGATTCGGACTGAAGATTATGCAAACTCTAAATTATTCACTAATCTTTAGTTACATCAGTGTTCCCTCTATTCTCAAAAAGGCCGGCTATAAACTGTATGAAAAATAACATGTTTTATAGCTGTTAGATTAATGAGGTTCTAAGTCCAACAGAATCATTCATTCCATACACTGTGTGTACTAGAATCCATTAAACTTTATCTACTGAATGATTTTGAAAAGTCAGCAATTATGCAACTTGCCTTCAGAAACATATGGCACCTGAACTGCCAATGTCAAGAACTACTCCACATCTTTTGATCAATTCTTACTTATCAGAGACAAACCAGATTTGAGATTCAAACTAGATTAAGCTTTAACTCTAATGAAATAAAACCCAACAATCCACCAAGCTTCATTCTCCCCTGCTCTCATTCACATGCACTGTTAATTCTCCCAGATGCTGGATTAGTCTTCTCTTAAAAGCCTCTCTGAAAGGACCTTAAGAAACAGCAAATTAAACACTTCTCAGGAAGCTGTTTGTTACTGAAGAGAAGCTGCATCTTACTGTAGGATGATTTCAACAAGATGTTGCAGCTTTGCAGAAAGCAGTTCAGGGACTTCTAGCTGTGGTTAAGAGAAGCAAACACCATCAGGAAGAGTTTATCCTTCCCTCTGCACAGAGCTGCATGAAAAGCACTTTTCCTATTGACCTCTAAAAGGGGAATTACTTTTGCTGGTCACAGCAGACTTTGTTAAGAAGTTCTTGCAAGCTTTCCATCTCCCAACTTACTGCACAATTTTAACTACACCGTAATTACAGAAAATATAGACAGCACATGATCATGTGCAAATTGTAGCCTCCCAGTGTATATTGCTCTTTGGATTGTGTGCAAAGTGTCTGCAGCTTCCCAGAAGAAAGGCAATTTGTGCTCATTTAGAAGTTGTTCTCCAGAACATTCCCTTATTCAGCAGCTGTATTTAGGCACAGCTGAGTCACGCCTGCAGGCTCTATACTCAAATACCAAAGCTGCGTCTAGAAAGGGTGCCTGAGGCGTTCCTGACCCTGGAGTTAGCAGACCGCTGCTGACCGCTATCGGGAAGGAAATGGCTGGCTACCCTAATCTCACTGCGATCTTTTTCCCTGTAAATCCATATGGTCCCTTAGTTGAGTCGGCTACCCGGCTCGGCTCAGGCTGTGCTGCCCGACTCGGCAGCGGGGCGATTAACTCTCCAGCCTCTGATACTGAGGCTTCCCGAGCAGGCATTTCAGTTTGCTCCGGGGGACGTCTCTACCAAAGCCTRCTTCTTCTGACAGCTTGGCCCCCCGCCCCTGAGACCCTCGGAGGGACCAGMGCCCAGCGCCCCGCAGCAGAGAAGGGCTCCCGCCTCAGGCCAGGGCCCACGCCGGTGTGTTGTGGGGAAGCGCTCCCCGCCGGGGCACCGAGCCGCCTTGCGTAAGGGCGAGCAAGGGTGCCCCGAGCCATGTTCCTGCCACGCACCTGCCTCTCCCCACCCCGGAAACAGCCCGGCGGCCACGGCGGAGCCGTCCCCTCCCCCGCTACCGGGAAGCGCCGCCAACACCTCCCCGGGCGAGCCGGCCTGACCCGTTCGCAGCCGCCCAGAGCCTGCCTTTTCCCCCCCGCCCCGCCGGGGCCGGGGATTCCCCGAGCGCGGAGGGAGGCCCCGTGCCCGGCGGCAGAAGCCGGCGCCCAGCCCGGGCCGCTTGGCAGCGGCCCCGGAGACACGTGGCTCCGCGCCGGCCGGCTTCCGCCGCGCGCGCCTTCCCCGCCGCGCGCCCCGGCCCCTTCCGCTCCCCTCGGCGGCGCGGCCCGGCGCACCCCGCCTCGCCTCACCTCGCTTCAGGCGGCGGCAGCTGCTGTCAAGCCTCGGCGGCCGGTCCCCTCGCTCCGAGCCGCCTCCTCCTCCTCCTGCGAGCCGGGCGCGGTGCGAGGAGCTGGGCGGGAGGCGCCCTGCCGCCTGAGGAGGAGCGGGGCCGGCGGGGTGAGTGGGGCGCTGCGGCTGACAAAGCTTCGCCACCGCCGCGGCGCTCCTATATATAGGGCAGCCGGCGTCGCTATGGCAACGCACCAGCTCAAACCAGCCCCGATCGGCTGGGACCGGGTAGGGACTCTGGCCAGCCGCTATTGTGACGTGGGCGGCGAACACGCGCAGGGCGCGCCACGCCCCCCCGCTCGCCCCGCCCACCCCGGCCCCTGCCCCGGCCCCTGCCCCGGCCGTGCGCTGAGCGCGTCGGGTCTCTGCAGCGGGCTCCGCTGCGGCTGCCCCGCGGCCCGCCCCCCGCGTCCCCGTCCCCCGTGGGGCCCGCGCGGTGCGAGGTCCCGCCGGGTGGTGTGCGCGACCCGCTGCCAGCAGGTGCACGGACCTGGCTGCCCCGGCCCCCCATACAGAACCCTTGCGCGTCCTGCTTAACGTGGCACCGCGGCTGCAGGAGGCCGGGGGACTCCGGCTGCAAGGAGGGCTTTTGGCAGATGCCAAGAGAAAGGAAACACTGGGCCAGGGGACCCGGAGCATCACACGTGGCGCCGGTGGGGTGACACTTAGGAAGCGTTTGTCCCCCCGAAGCCGTCCCCATCGCGCGGCACTCAGAGCCCCTGTGGTGCTGCCCRCAGCGGGGCTGCCCCTGCCTCCGTCCCTGCCCGCCGAGCGTGTTAGCCAAAACACTCCCCATAACACTGACCGTCTTTTTTTCCTTTGCTTTTGCCTTGACACCAATATCTGTTTCTGCTGTAAGGTTATTTTGTCTTGCCTGTGTGCTGACTTGTTTAAAAAATGAGCTTTGGGGGAAGTTGTAAGCAGGTATAAATTCCATGCTTCTTTTAACCTGCTTCTGTTTGAGCCCTGGAACGACTGCCGTGCCAGAAAGTGGATTTTTACACCCTGCCAGCTCTGGGGCATTTGCAGAAATCCTTTCTGCAGCCCACGCTGCAGGACGGAGCTCTGGRCACTCCTGCTCCCCACCTCCAAATCACTGGTGGCTAAATTAAGAGCTAACAGAGGACCGTGGCTTTCTGAAGGCAGAGACATTTGGCCAGCCCCTGYTCTTCTGCACAGCTACCAGGTGGGCACCACGCTGTGGGGAGAACCCTCAGCCCCGCGTGGGGCAAGGTGATGGGGAATGCCGGGTGCTATGGGGCGTGGGATCCTGTTCTGAAACTACCAAAAAGGCTGTGCCCACCAGCCTCAGAGGTCCCATCCTCTCCCACYGAGCCCAGCTGGAAAACCCACTGTGTTTGGGCAGAAGTGGGTTGATGGGATGTCCTTGACCCCCCCAAGCCCCCCAGCTGCCAGAGCTRGGKKGGKGGGGGKGRGRGGGGCAAGGCTGAGGCTGCACAAGAATCCCTTAAAGGAGTAAAATAAAGGAAAACACCAAGATCAAGCAGATAAGAAACAAAAGGTGAGTTGGGCCACAGCCAAAAGAAATGTCTGGGGACAGAGCTGGCTTTGGTTAAAATAATTAAATGAAAGAAGGAACAAAAGCTCCTGAAAGATTTAAAAAWATATTTTTAGCGTGTGTGTATGTGGCCACACACACAGGCACGAATTGGGGAAGGTTTTCTAAATAACAGCAAGCAGGTAGTGGAGAAAACCATYCCAGCGTGTGGCATCCACATCAGCTGGTCCCCGGGGCGCTACCTTCCCTCGACAGCTATTCTCATCACTGCATGAACATTGCCTGTKCTGAGATAACTCATCAAAACCCCAGAGGAGTTTCACACCCCCTCCTCTGCCAGTTAACGGGGCAAATAACGGGCCTCGCAAGCCTCTAGATTTGGCTCCATGGGCAGGAGATGCAATTTAGGTGTTGGAAAAGCGGCCGGAGAGGGAAGCGAAGGGCTGTGCCACCGCTGCAGGATCCCAGCTGCTCTCTGAGCTGGCAGAAGAGCAGGGGCTGAGGCTGGGATGGGGACAGGGGCCATCACTCAATCCCAGCCCTCCACCACATCCCCGGTACTGGCCGTCATCCCCCTTCTCCCCTTCCACCCTCCAGCTGGGGCTGGGGGAGAGCCCACAGCTCCATCCCCACCGGGGTCCGGGTTGACGGCCTTGGCTGATGCGGGAGGGCAGCCGCTGATGGGAAGGCACCAGCACTGCTCACGTGCGGATGTGAGATGACACGGAGCCGTACCTGAGCCTGGAGAGCGAAGGCAGAKATGGGCTGGACTCCGAGCAAAAAGAGGCAGCAAGAACCACTCTGGGGTGCAATTATCCRAGGAGCTGACGCATTCGTTAGTTGTTTGAGGGTGATTAATAGTGATGTTATATCAGCTTTGCAAAAAGATGGGATTACCAAAATGTTTTATCGCCCTCCYGGTTTTTGTCTCTGGAGGCTCCCTGAGAGCTGCTGGTGGCAAGGGCTGGCTGTGAGGGACACAAGGTTTGCAGGATGTGCCTCAGTACAGGGAGGGAAGGGGGACAGCCCCACAGGGGGACTCTGTGCTGGGGGACAGCCAAGGACAGCCTTCAGGCACATCAGGTAAGAGCAAGGAGGCACATCCTTTGCTGCCTGTTTTCCAGCTAGTGTCCTGAGGGCCTGGCCAAGCTGCTCTGAAGGGCGTGAGGAGCTGCACAGGTCCACAGGTGACAAAAGCAGAGCAGATCCTGGGTCTGAAGAGCTGGGAGATGCTCCTGCAGCTTCTAGCAAGTCACCACCAGTCTCTACCTTACACGAAGCAGTTGCGTGGGCCAAAAATGTTTTCCAGAAGAGGGCACTGGAAAAGCATTTGTTGGCAGGAGACTGTGGCCACATCTTCCTGATGTTTCCCCTCCTCGCTTTCTCTCCAAGTAGGGCCCTTGCTGCCCTGGGGATGGGGAGGACTGTCTGGCTGCCCTGTAGCTGTCGGTGTCTCCTGCATTTCGCAGCAGGAGCAACCTGGTGGTCCTTGCTCCTGCCGAGTGATGGGTCTCCTGGCTCTTGCAGACCCCCAAATTTGGGAGGAGCTGGAGCCAAGCCCCAGGTTCCTGCAGCCATYGGCCAGGCGGTGAGAGCTGCCCAGTGGGATAGGGACGGACTCCCCAGCCAGCACCATCACAGCAGCTGGAGGAAACCTGACATTTCTCAAGTGCTTTCTTTCCCTCTGAGTCTATCCAGGGGCTTTGCTCTTAAGAAATTAAGCCTTCTGACAGCTCGTGGAGGTAAGTAAGTAGTACTTCCACTTTACAGATGAAGTGCCTCAGAGTGAGAGTCAGTGATTTACCCAGGATTGTGGAGAGTAAAATCCAGATTGGGGTGTGCCGAGCCGTGGACCTGTGCGAGGTGGAGATCCTCTGCAGGCTGCGGGGTGTGGGACACATGCATGGGGGGACTCTGTGGGGCTGCCTCTGGCTCTCTTGGGGCACCAGCTCCTCACTCCCTTTTAGTTTGTTGGCCATTGCATGGAGGAAAAAAGCTATAAATTGTCCCTGTCATTCAAAAAAGGACATTAAAGGAAAAATATATTTTCAGGATACATTTTTGCCGTCTTTTATTACACATTTTCTAGGTGTTTGAATGCAGTTTCTTGCTACTCAGTGCTGCAAATGTGACGTTGCATTCTTTTGAGTCAGAGCAACAAACTAAAATAGCTCCTCGCAGTGGCAAAACTAAAGGAGATGGAGTGACTGAAAACCTTGTGGAGTGACCAAAAACCTTGTGAAGTGACTGGAAAGCTTTGCTTTGCAGCTCAACTGCAGAAATGCTTATGGTTCTGTTTTCTAACTTGCCTTTTTTAGGAGAAAGTAGCCCCAGTATGTTCAAATCGAGTCATTCACAGACACATGCCATGAGGTGAAGCACATAACTCTGACATTACAGCACCAGTTTTGTGTCTGAGGCTTTCCCAGTCCTTCACATTTACAGATTTGAGATAAAAAGAAAGAAATTTTAAAAAGTTGGTGCTCTCATATGCATGTTGTTAAATATACTTGATACAGAAAGGTGTTTGACCTTATCATCATCCTCTGTATGAGCTCAGCACCTACTGGAGGTGAGCCAGATCATAAGATTTGGCTCTAGCATTTGTTGTATTTAATACATGGATTCTATAGGCAACATATAATGTTATAATGGACTTTTTAAATACTTTGTATTTTAATAGACTCTTCATCTCATCTTGCTCCCAATGAAGACAATGTCAAAATCGTCGGAGAGTCAGGAAGAGTGAGAACAGCTCTTGCAAACTCTTGAGCATTAGCTTGAAAAGCAGAGGTCAGCCTGTACTGTGGAATCAATGGAGAGCAAACCATGGAAGTGACAGAGTGATTTTGTGTGTACAGCCAGCCGCGTGCTGTTTACACCAGAAAGGGGGAGGCAATGGCCAGTCCTGCTAGSACAGCACTGCGGTGTTCAGCCCATAGACCACATCTCTCTCGCATGTAGAGGACTGTCTTCTGCCATGGTGAAGACATTGCTGGGACCAAGGGGCATTGCTGTCACACAAAATTCACATCCAGCTTCTGAGCCTGCCACAGGCAAGACCTTGATTTACTCCAGAAGCAGCCTGAGAGTTTGAGTAGGTTTCAAGTTTTGAGTGAGGAAGCATTTGGTGCTTGTAAACTTATCGTCACATCAAATGATGACTACTGACGATGTCGGCACTGGATCTGACCCCTGTACGCATCTTGTCTGGCACACACTGCAATGGCCACGCGGAGAAGAGATCGCTGTTCAACGTGGAGAGCAGCAGCAGGACCTGAAATATTCCAGGATTTGCAGAAATGAACACTTTGCAGTATTGGTCATTTCTTTAATGCCTAAGATCTCCCCCGTGGATCAGATCTTCAGGTGTTGTGCAAACACAGTGAGGTTACAGACTCAGCAAACTTGCAACTGCTGGTGGGAAATTCAGTGCACGACGTGAGGAGTCAGGGGATGATGGCGCATGTTGGTGAGCACAGCCCAGCCCTGTAGGACTTTGTGTGTGCTTGGTGCACATACTGACATCTGCTCACAAAGGTATGTCTTCTGGTTAATGTATGTCCCAGTGCAGAGCTCTGAGTACACACTAACGTTTGGTAGTAAAAGTAAGGATGACTGGGAAGCTTAGTGTCTCAGTTTTCACCGCAGCCTTCTCTTCCTCTGATTTTTACTGTCTTCAGATAGACAAGTGACAGGAACATGTAGGACATCTTTCTCTACAGTAACACAAAATATAAGAAACTTAACAGAAGTCAGTACGGTTTCCCAGGGTTTATGGCAACATTAGACTTCAGTTATCATCTCCAGTAGGAGGAACTGATGACATGAAGGGTAGAAGTGAGATGCATTATAATGGATAATGCATCAAATCAGGGCCCAGAACATTTGGAGGAAAATTTAGAAGATTATAAACTCTAAGTATGTTAAACATGACAACTATTCATTCTCTTCTGCGATAATACTAGGTATATACCATGTAGCAGACAGTTTCCCAGACTAGCTGAGAACTTCTGAAGGTTTCCATGTCAGGGGAAGGGAGTAATACAGTATCTGGATCCTACCTTCCACCCCTGGAAAGACTTTCAGGCAACAGAAATCCCTTGAGACTACACAACAAATGGTAAAAAACTTTGAAGAAATAGTGTTCCTTGCTTTTAATTCATCTTCAGGGAGATAGAAGAGTTGCAATCTCACCTACACAATACCCACTGCAAATGGCCATGGAGCAACACCTTGCAGCTGAAAGTCTCACATTTTGGATTATGATTGCAGTTTAATTCAGGATTAGTTTAACCTGGTGAAGAGCAGTTTAAGAGGTGACTAGCTGAAAGGTAGCTACAAAGATGGTGTAAAAGTCTTCTCAGTATTGCCAGACACTATAGCGAGGAGCAATGGCCATAAATTGTGGTATTGGAGGTTCAGGTTGGACATCAGGAGGAACTTATTTTCCAGGAGAGTAGTGCAGCCCTGAGACAGGTACCTAGAGAGGTTGGGTGGCCATCTTTGGAGATTTTCAAGCTTAAGTTAGAAAAAGCCATGGCTGACCTGATCTGGTGCCTGGTGATAGTCCTGCTCTGAGTGTGCAGTTGGATGGGAGACCTCTTTTCCAGCTGGCATTTCTGGCTCTGCGTTCTGCATTCAGGTAAGCCCATGGGTGATGCAAACAAACCTCACGACATTTTTCTGACCCAATCCATTAAAGGTGTGAGTAGAGAGGTGTCTGCATGCCAGGGACGTGGCATGGAAGGCACGGAGGGATGTCGTGATGGAAGGTGGGTGACCTTCCCTGGGTGACCGCTTCTCCGGAGAACCTGCTTCCCGGCTCTTGCGCAGCCCTGATGGTGGACCTGTGCTTCAGATGAGGACATTGAGCAGGATGGTGGGACACTCTCACAGGCAGGGGATGGAGAACATGGTGCTCCGAGCCTGTGCAAGGGGGAAGGAAAAGCAGAGAGCTCTCTTTGGGAGGGGGACRTGGGACTGCCAGGTTTGTGCAGCTGTGGCCTTGCTCCCTGCTGTCCTTTGGCAACTTGTGCAGCGAATGCCTGAAAACCTGTATTCCTCATTCACTTGCAAAAGCACACAGGAGGAAGGGCCAAACAGGCACATCTTGTGCGTCAGGAATTACATTCGGCTGTGCTGAGATCCTATATCCATTAGAGACAGCAGCAAGTTGCAGCTGAAGCCAGACTTTTACTTCCCTTCTTCTCTAGCAGGTCAAATAAACCTCTGAAAACCTGAACTTTGGGAGGGTCAAAATTCAGATCCAAATTTTGTCATTTGCTCAGTCCTTTCATTAACAAGATGGATGTAACTACTGGCAGCAGCAGTGGTTTTATGGAGTGAGATGGAAAGTTACGTGTCTCAATGCRAAGGCCAGAGGCACACAATGGTCTTTTCATTTCCCAAACACATTGAATCCCGCAATTGTCCCATGGACGGGACCTGCCTGAAGTCAAGGGGAGCTCTGTGCATGAAGTGTTAGAGCAAAAGGAAGGATCAGGCCCTCAGAGGTATATTTTCATCATAATGTTTGAAGATTTACGTGTATAACTACGCAACTCAGGGTGAGACTGTGCCTCTAAGGCAAAACATATGAGCTCATATAAAGAATTTATCATTATAATAACAATTTGCATTTCTATAGAGCCTTTGATCTTAGGATCTCAAAGTGCTTAACAAACACAAATTAATTAATCCTCACAACTCTCCTGCAAGGTAGACATGTATTATGGAGAGACGCTAGCAGCTAGCTTTCCATTATAAGTCTCATTTTAACTACCTCCTAACTTTGCCAAAACTAAACCAATACACACAAAAATTTCACAAGCATGATCTTGTCCTTGGGTAGGATCTTTTTAGAAATTGTGGGGCAAATAGGATAAGATAGTTTAAGATAAGTAGGTTAAATGGGGAGACCAGAAATATATCCCTGAATGAACTAATGCACATACTCCATTAGTCCGGAGGGGAGGGAAATGCAGAATTTGGGATAGACACTTGCTTCTCCATAACTTGCCAGCATGGAGATTCCAAGGTGGTAAATGGTTATTCATTATCCACTCTATTATTTATTAAATCGGTGAGCTAGATGGGTGCAGGAGGTGGCCTGCTTTTCTAAATGGAAGGGTCCTTCTCCAGGAGCTGCACTTGGCCCTGACTATGAAGAGGAAATCGCCGAGAGCCATGTATTACCTCCTTCGGAGAGTTACTCTTTAAAACCTTTGGGAAAAGGCCGGGTGAGCAGACACAGTGATGGTCTGGTGTCGTGAGTGGAATATCACCTTTAAGGTGTAGCTGCCAAAGACAGCCAGAGAGCCAGTGCCTGGCAGCGCACCCACACGAGGGMTGGAAAGCAAGAACAAATTCTTCCTCTGCACTCCGAAAAAAAAAAAAAGAAAGAAGAAAACCAGCCCAGGAAAAAACACCTCTGACTACTCAGAGCTGCTCAGACCTGGGGCCCGGGTGTGGAGGAGAAAGCAGGAGTCTTTCCTGTTCCCTTCCTCCCCAAACAGGAGGACGAGGTGTAGGTGGACAGCGGGGCGGAGGCTTGTCCCGTGGCCGCGCAGTGGGGTTAGCAGTTTGCTCCGGCAGGCTTACGCCGATAGCAAATTGCTGCCACTCCCAGGGGGAAGGAGGAGGACAGGGGATTATGACTCAGGTGTTTTTAGGGTGGTACAGCCTCCAGGGACACTTCCTCAGCCGGGGGAGCCCGTGCCCCACGCTCGCCCCGGGGCCCCGCTCAGCACCTAACCCCCACACCTTGCACCGCTTATCAGCTGCACGCTTTCGCCTCTCCTCCGGGAGTGTGGCAATGACTCAGACCCTGTAGCGAGGGATGGAGCCTGTGACACTCCACATCACCCACCTCGTACCCACRCGATGCGGCGTGTCGTCCTGCCGCGCACCGCCGCCTGGCTCGGCGGGTGCTGGGTTTTGGTGACTCTTCTTAAGCCGCGCTTAAAAAAAATAAAGCAAAGTCCAAAAGTGACTCAGAAAGGTTTTGTAAAATCTGTTATGAGCTGGTTGTTGGAGCATTTTTCAAGGATATGTGGTTAGTATATACAGCAGATAGTGTCTGCAGTGTTGAAAACATTGGGTATAGAGTCATCAGGGAAATCCAGTGGGAATTGGCTATTAAAAAAAGGGGATTTTACCCAAAATGGAGGGCCAGGGAGACTCTGCTCCCATCATAGAGTCCTTTGGATATAGACAAAAGGAAGAATCCCCTTCGTGAAAGCCATCCCAGCCTAAATACCTGAGAATGGAGGAGAGAGGTGGAAAAGAAAGTATAGTCTGCCTTTCGCAGGCAGGTGGGTCCCAGTGGCCCAGGCAGAGCTGAAACACTGCCCGTGGCCACGCAGGCAGCCTGCAGCGAGGCTGGCAGCAGTGTCTGCTGCCAGAGCACAGCCCGGGCGCCRCGCCAGGGTCAGCCTGGGGCACCCCGAATCAGCACCGCCTCCCTTTCACCACTGGAAGGTTGTACAGATCAACTCATTGATACTGAAAAGAGCTCCGGAGGTGCTCAGATAGGAATGATTTATGACTAAGTACAACAGATCGATGGTGTTGGCTTTGCAGCAATACATAGTCTGGTGTCAGGACTTGGCTGTAATCATGCCATGCAGTTAGCCAAACCCTTGCTGTGTTTTCTTCTACTAATTGTGATCGGGTGACCTTGTCCTTATGTGGTTAGGTAACATTTGGCCTTTCTTTTCACTGCGTTCGTAGTTGTGCAACATGTAGCATGTGGCCTGTTGTTATCAACCTTGTTACACTGCTGTTATCAAASGAGAGCAGAAGCACGCTGCAAGACTGAAGTATTTTGCAGGCTTCTGAGGAATGCAGACCTTGATTCCTCTGCTCTTACCCACATCAAATTGTACCTTACTCTTCAGACAATCTTCTGGGTTTCAGTGGGATGAGAAGATAATCTGAATAAGAGCGCTACTATTGGGTCTTAATGAATTTAAAACATGTCCTTCAACAGCTACTTAGCTTTCACATGCATGTTCTCTTTCATACAAAAGGGCATGGAATAGACAAAAAACACAATAAAAATGAAACGCAGGGGTTATTCTCTACTAGTCCTTCTGGTCAGAATTGCAGTGCTCTGCAAAGCT
Source organism: Oceanodroma leucorhoa (assembly GCA_030449065.1). Taxonomy (NCBI): domain Eukaryota; kingdom Metazoa; phylum Chordata; class Aves; order Procellariiformes; genus Oceanodroma; species Oceanodroma leucorhoa. The sequence continues at coordinate 5,413,442 of JASVER010000047.1, read as the reverse complement.
GCATACATCTGCAAGGGACCGGCACGCACTGCCCTGGGCAGTGGCCTTCACTGCACACTGTTGTTAACAAGTGCTTTGAATACAGCCTCAAAYGTAGGGTTGCACAGCAGGAGAAATGCTTTGAGTTTTGATTTACTAATACTAACCTAATGAAGCAAGAAGTATGGGAGGATTAATCAGTATAAGCAGCTTTGTTTGTAATGTTGAACTATACCAGCAGTTATCTAGTTGCTGTTATTTCCTTGAGTCCTTCCATGGGTGACGGTGAAACCCCTGAAATTGATTACTGTGGCAGTAAGTCCAAGCTAAAGCCTTGGATTTATCTTCAATTATTTCTTTAACCTCAGAGCATTCTGTTCTAGTTTTCTTCCTTTTTCTAATCTGTTGGATGAAAACTTTTTAGACAATGCTTATTGAACCTTGGCACATAGGTTTGCCCTGTTCCCTGAAGCTCTCTTTTCTGCAAAGAGTGTCACCCCAAAACAGCTCCCACGCTCAGTCCCTGTTTCTAGCCCACTTGCCCTTCCTGAGCCTCCTAGTCGCTGCTGCGGTTTGGATCCACCTTGCCTGTTTTCAGGGCTTCAGTGAGATGCTGTGTTATTGCAATTTTAAGTGCTCGGTCCCAGGGAAGTGTTCCTGCTTTCCTTCATTCCCGGTATGCTCACTGGAGAGACAGCAGGGAGAGTCCCAGGCTGCCTGCCGAGGTGCTCCCCTCCCTCTGCTGACCACAGAAATGCCTCTAGACCTCCTCTGCGTAAGCTGGGCACCTTTCTTGGGAGTTTGAGGAACCAACACAAAAAGTTAAGAGCTTCTCCCCCCAGCAGCGTGCTGTTAGCACACTAGCGATGTCCACTGCTGTGCTTGGTGGCCGGAGGGCACACCTGCAAAATGAGGTACCGAGATCACAAGCACTTCTCAGCCTGAGGGAAAGGAGCCCACATCTCCTGAGACCCTTCTCATCACCAGACGATGGCTGTCCYCGGTGACAGCGTTTGGTCTTCCCTGCTGAAGCCAAGAGTTGTGGGATCAGCAAGAGAGCCCAGGAGCTTGCCTGCTGCCCATGGCTAGAGCAGCCAGCTGGAAGGGGGAGGAAGTCAGCTGCATAATCTGCCCCTTTTAAATGTGGTCATCATTAGAATAGAAGCAATTTCAGGAGCAGGCGTCATAATSTCATAGGATAATTCAGGTTGGAAGGGATTTCAGGAGGTCATCTAATCCAACCTCCTGCTCAAAGTAGGGTCAGCTATGGGGTCAGACCAGTTTGCYAGGTGCTTAGGTTTCCCTGTCCCCAAACAATTAGATGAATGCCCTAATCACAAGGCTAGAGTGAGGCTTTCTCCTTCCTGCTTTCCCTGCTTTTACRCCTGGTTGCACAATGACTTAGCCTCAGTCACCAAGGCAGCTTGGTGTTCCCAGGTGAGATACCCATGGCGTTGATCTCTTGTGGTCTAAGCAGAGCGTAAAAGCCCTCCTTCACACCTCCTGCTCCACTCAGCCGGTGTTCAGGAGGAGGGCACTACACCATCGCTACCCATCTGACTTCTGAGGAGCCTCCAAAATTAACTCAGCTTGAGTTCAGGTGCTCTGCACAGATCAGGGCTTTTACAGCAGTCAAGAAGACAGATGTCCAGACTGGACATGGGTATCCAGAGAGCTGTCAGATCAAGCACAGAGGTGACCAGTGAATTTAGCTGTATGTAGAGTTATCCAGTCCAGAAGTCAGGCAGACAGGATGGCTGGCTACAAGGCAAGTGGGTTTCATAAGCCAAGTCCCAACTTTGGGGGCATCTCAGTAGGTTGGATGCCATTCAGTGTGCATCAATGCACAATAGATTCAAACTCCTCTGTGCGGGTGGGTAATGAGACTCCTCTGTGTGTTTTACACATGCCTACATGAACATTTGTGTTAACATTAACGTTAGTTGAGTGTAGAATTAGATTAATAACTCCATTATTTTCTCTAAGTATCATGTTTCTTAAACAGTTCCTGCATGGAAGTCACAGTATTTAAAAGATACTTGTGACAGTTTTTCCCAGGAGAACTGAAGTGTAATGAAGGTGCAGGGGGGAAAATCATACCATCAGCACCCAGGGAAGGCAACCACACTGGGGTGGCCTGTGCTGGGAATGAAATCACTGGCAATAATGCTGACACACCCCCACTGTGTGAAAGAAAAAAGGCAATTAGGGAAACACTGGTGACGTTCGAATTATTTTCACAAGGGAGGAGATGAATTCAAGGACATTTTCACGGTCAAAGACAATCGCACTTCATAATGATTCATGATCAGTGGCTGGTTTGCAGTGTCCTTTGGTGGAAGCAGAGCAGGCTGCTGGCTGGATGAATTTCTTGTCGTGGCTCTGGCTGCTGTGGACCTGCGACACAAGCACATTAGCACCGCTCTGCTTCCACCTTACGTCCCCCGGCACATCCCAGAGCAGAGCCATGGCCAGGCACAGCACAGCAGTGGGAAGATCAGGTTCCTCAGCTGAAGTACAGCGTACAGTTTGGGTATTTAGGAAAGCAGGACTGCAGAGTACATTCAGTGCACGTTTCTTTCGGTGATTTATCTACTACGCCATCATGCACAGGCAGGGAAAAATTGCTCTGCCACAAACCAAGCATTAAATCTTGTCTACATACAGAGCCATGCTAGCCTGACAACAAGAGTAATGCTGGAAGCACGCCGTCATCATTATTTCGTAAAGAAAAGAGGGGACATAGCATGAGGGTGGGAATCAGGAGTTGGGCTCTGTTTCATGCTCTGTCATTGAACAGGTAGAAACCTGGCACRAATGACCTGGCTCTAACTCACCCCYCAACTTTAGGTATCCGACTGAGGCCCTAGCACGGCACCAGGGGTGTCCTGGGTAGGAGTCCTCTGTGGGAGTCACAGAGACAGCATGTCCCTTCCAAAAAGTGACTCAGATCTCCTTGAACATACCTTTCTCGCTCCCTGCCTTYGCTGACGGTAGAAGGATCCTAGATGCCTAAAGCTAGAAGGAACAGCTTGGCCTTTGTCTTTTTTCCGCTGCCATAAAGGGAGGATAATGATGCTGGCCTTTTTAAACAGCTTCTGACATCCACAGATGAAAAAAATAAACTTGTAAGAGACTATTATTATTGTTATATATCTTTGGACAGAGGGAGCAATGACGTTTCTATGACATTTTATAATCCACATGAAATGCTGCCATAATAAAGATAATGACATGTATGATCGACAGAGTATGCTTAGTTGTGGTATTTGGCAGTGATAATTTGGCTTACTTCTTTTCCTCTKTATTTTCTGCAGAAAAAAAAGAAAAGAGAAAAGATTAGCAGGCACCTCTTGCAAATGCTGCTGAAAACAAAACCCTGCTGAGTTCAACATATACAGAACTTTTTCAGGTTGTAGAGAAAATACTCAGGTTAAGCTATTTTAGAAACAGATGTTTGAAAATGGAATTGCTGATCTCTATGGATGGCACCGTTATTACACTGGTAAGAAAGCTGACGCTCCTGCAGGAGCTGGACATGAGAACTATGCTCAGCAGTATGGGATGCTCACACCTGACTCCAGGTGTGATATTTTGCCATCTGCCTTTTAGTGGAGTGGGGACTGCAAAGGTTTCCCAGAAATTATTAGGCTGGGCTCAGCTTTGTGTTGTGTCTCCTTCCCATGCACATACAGATCTTACACCAAGCCCCTGACAGAAGGGGCATAAGGACATCAGAAAGGACCTGAAGTGTCAGACCAGTGGTCCACCCAGGCAGTAGTCAGTGCTTGAGGGCAGCAGCAGGAGATGCTATTTAGGGAGAGCATACGAGCATGCTCACCTTCTGTGGTCCACTGCCACATTCAGGCCTGCAACCCCATCCAGTCATTTTAGTATCCATCTGTGGACCTGTCACCATGAGTTCATCAAAACCCTTTTTGACCCAGCGGCTGCTGTCTGCCTCTCCAGCTCCCTATGGAGCATGAGAAGTAAGTCCATGCCCATTATTGATCCATGGCTACTAATAACATGGTTCCATTTTTCATTCCTTTTTTTAAGAGTCTTTTATTAGCTATCTTCACTCCCTCCTTTTGCAGAGCAAGTTTAGCTAGGCTGAATTAGATTATAAAGTGAACCGTGATGTAACCAGATCTTGAGACACTTACATTGCAACTGACTCCACTAATGAGGCTGAATGTTGTACATGGCCACTGATTTTGTGGTTGGAGAGAAGGCACTACAAACTGTGGATGTTACRAAAGGGAATAAAAATCTCTTTCCTCCGCCAAGACTATTTGGCAGAAACTTCTTAGGAAATAGAAGACAGAGGGAACTAAATGTGAGGTTTAATATACATGTAACAGGCTCAATAATACTCGATGATCTTTGGTATATTGCTGCCAGAAAGTATCAGAAAGAATTCTGAGGTTACATTTTGCAAGAAAAGCTCTCATGAAAATCGGTGCCTTCAAATCTAAGACCAAAACTTTGATTTATCCCCTGGCCTAATCACTAGTCCTAGCCTAAACCTAATCTAAGTTTGGATCCATGTAGGTGGCCCACCTCCAGCCACAGCAAGGCTTCGAAAGAGGCAGCCCATCACTCCATGGAATGAAACTTGCCGAATGTTTGCCAAACAAGCACTTCACCACCAGTCTTTCTGAAAACCTTACTAAAATGGCCGCTATCACCCTCTCCGCTCATGGAACTGGAGAGAAGTAAAAATGTGGGCGGGGGGAGCACAGAGGAATGAACGTTTCCTCTACAGAAGCATCAGCAACATCTGCATTGGAGAATAAATTGGGCCATGGGTTTTTTTTTGGTCTGAGGCCAACCGAGGGCAAAACAACTCAAGTCTCTGAAACAGGGAGCCTGCATTAAGGGATCTGCTGTTAGCTGTCCCTGGCCCATACCACCCCCTGAGCCGGCCCTGGCCACTGTCTGGGAGAATACTTGAGTCACTACCAAAACCACTCCAGGGACTGTGCCAACCGCACRGGCAATCATGTGCCAAAGCCCAGGCCCGTCCCCCGCTCCTGTTCATTTTCCTGGGATAAATGTGGCATCTTTTCCACCTTTTGGAAACATTTCTCTTCTGCCAYGAGGGATAGCTTGCATTGCGCGGATGAGCTAAAACAGGGCAGAGCGAGAGGGCAACTGCAGTTCACAGCTGTGACTCAGAAAAAACATTTGACCCACCATAGCTCACCTCTCAGTGTCCCACTGCTTGTGGGAGTGTTTGTGGGAAAAGGGGAAACAAAAGGACAATGGCACTTTTGTTTTTTTCTTAAAATCTTCTTCCCGCTGGGCTAACAACTCAGCTGATAAAAATGCACTTGCAGTTGCTCATCCCCAAAGCTGCAGGAATCCCGGGCACGAGTGTGTGCCACCACGAGGCAGCGGCTGCTGGAGGGAAGTTTGGGTCTGCGGGTGTTGCTTCACGTCACAGTGTTTCTGGCTGCAAAGCTGCTCTGGAAACGCTGCCCTGCTCGAGGACACGGCGGCTCCGTTGTGACCCAGCACTGCCGCTTTCTGCCTTTTCATCTGAGCCGCCATAAATTTCTACAGGGTGATCCACAGGGATTAAAAGAAAGAAACCAACCTTTCTTTGGAGGGAGGGAGGGAGGTAGCTGATCAAAGCAACCTTTCATTTTTTCTCCTTGTTTGAAGATCACAGTGCAAGACTTGCTGTAAAGAAATTAATCCTCCATTCCTAGAAATGATCTAATAAATCACTTCATCTTTCAGTTTTATTGTGTCCCCACAGGGTGCTTTTGGTATGATATSAGTGGCTGGTAACTCATTTTAGGGCAGTTCACGTGAGCACTACTGAAGTCAGTGGCTATAAAGGCAGTAGCCTCCTGACCCCGCATGATTTTCACTTATATTTGGAGGTGCTCCTCTGAGAGAAACTGAAGATTTGCTGCAGATAGTACACGAGCTGCAAGGTGGGCAGGGAGCTCACTGCATGGAAGGTGGTAAGGTGAAGAGGGAAGTATGAGGCTGGAAAGAGGTTATTYGTGACAGTCCTCAAGGATTGTTCCTGGGACTCCTTGCGTTTGAGTCTTCTCACTCTTCTCCCGCTTGCCCCCACCAAAGCTCCGTGTCCTTGTCGGCCTTGTCCCTTGGGGACAACCATCCTGCCCTGTGCCCCAGGACAGTGCCTGAGCCATGCCCTGCTCTGTTGGCTCCTCATGTGCCAGAGCTAGGAGGACTGTGAGCTGGTGATGGCTTCAAAAAAGGAAAGTATGACCCAGGGATGATTCAAGTTAAGTATTGCCTGAGCCAGCAGTAAAATAAAAACAMAAAACCTTGCAGAACAATGCTGAACTGTACTCAGTGGAGGACCATTTACAGAGCCCTCCATCTCGCTGCTTCTCCCTTGGCTGAGGCAGCAGGAGAAGGGATGCTCTCCGGCTCTTGAGCCGGTGGGGCAGCGGCGGGCAGTGCTTCGCTGCCTTTCCCAGCAGTGGCAGAGCTCCGATACCAGCACTTTCCACAGGTGGTGGGAAGATGTGATGGCCCCGGGTGGGGGTTGCAGAGTGCAACAATGTGGCACTGATTGTCTTTATTAATTTACCACCTAATTCAGCTGAGCTCAGAGATGTCCAGGCTTATAASAGGAAGCGAAGCTAGCTTCCTTCAAGAAAGGAATGAAAATTACCCACACAGCACCTCAAAATCAACATCCTTTCCATTGTCCACATTCATTCCAAAGAAAGCTTCTTTGAAACATTGAAGGGTAGAAAATTTCTGCCGTAGGCRATAAACACGGCCAGAAACTCATCAGTGCCAGTACCAAGTGATTGCAGACCTTCTTGCATGGAGGGGTGAGATAATCCCATTCCCTGCTGCTGATCTGTATATTTATTGCTACACTTATTGTCCCTTTTATCAGCAATTCAGGCACAATCCTTAGGACCTTCACTATGAATATCCAGGTGGAGATTTCATTCAAACAGGAGATTTTCTCCAGCCCTGCATCAAGTTCAAACATCATGTTGTCTCTGCTGTGACATGTCCCATGTCCCTTGCTTCCTGCCACAGCCTCCCCAACCCCACTCCTTGCTGCAAACAAAGCCAGCCCCAGCAGCACTGTCATTGCCTTCTGCCTTTCTCTCTTCAGGCTTTCAGAGAGGTCCCTCCTGCCCAAATATTTGGATAATCAGCTATGAAGTCTTCATGCATAGTCTTCATGCAGAAGAGCAACTTCAGCATGTGTTTGACTTTAACCTTGAGTTCAAGCCCTGTAAGCTACGTCTCTTTAGCACACTTCTGAATGCTGGTTCCAACTGGAGCCTTTGGATCTGAGCCCAAAGGGCACTGGAGACAGTCACCTTCATGATGACCGCATCAAGCTTTGAAACCTTCCTTCCTGCCCGGTTCCCTGAAGGAAAGAATCAAGTTCATCAGAGCTGATCAGTCAGAGGAGCCACAGAAATCGTACACCGGTGGGGCTACCCGAGGTAGATCCCTGGATGAATGTCAGCTCTACCTTCTTTCCACCTCTTCCCAGCTGCTGTCTGAGACCTTTGCTTTACAGCAGGTCTAAAATTCCCCTTGGCCTTGCAGCCAGGAGTGCAGGGGAGGTCCTGCGTCTGTGCAAGCCCCTTCACACATCCAGGGAATCTCCCTGGAGCAGGACTGTGCACACGCACGCTGTCAGGTGCAAAATTTGGGCTGTACATAGCGGTCCCCGTGGTACAGGGACCTTGTCGTTGTGGAATTCTCTTTCCTACTCAAACATCTGCAGGATCAGGGCCCTTCAAGTGCAGGGGAGATTAGGATCTGGTTCTGTGTGGTATCGCTTGAAGGCCTGCGCCCAACTCCAATCGCACCTACCGTTGGGAGCTATGCACTCACCAAAGGGAAATGCTTGTCTTGGAATGAGCTCATGCTGCTGCGCTGCTGTTCTGTGTGTGTCAGCAGTTTTGTGGACTCTCGTGTTTGCAGATGTATGAATTATCCCTTGGCAGATGGTTGGTTTCACCTTCCTCTATGCACGCATGTGTTTAAGGTAAATGTAAAAGCATATTCATTGTTRTAAGCTTTTCATTCATGTTCTTATTCATTTAGGTGGATAAGAAAAGAGGTTTCTATGTATGTGTGTTGTCAGCCCCAACAAATCATTCTGCTGGGCAGGAGCAATGAAAGTGACTAGGTGATCTTCTGAGGTTCCTCCAGCCCTATAATTCTCTGAAAAGACCAGGGGCAAAGCTGATCTCATAGTACGTTAAATAATCACAGTGTTTCTATTATGTAAACCCCTTATTTTGTAAATCAGACAACTATTGATACTTTTTCTCATATTCCTTATAAAGGAAGCACAAATATGATCTATCTTTATACATGGATTGCTGTCGGTAAAGGCAAACACAATCAGCAAGTTGAAATCCTACCACTTATTCTTAATTCTACTGGTGTATATGACCTGAGCAAGGATAATTCACTTGTTTTACTTAGCACAGGCTATAAATGTATTTTTATACTTATTTATATATTTATTAGCATGTACAGGGTGGTACCACTTCTGGAGCCTCGATTTGTCCCCCACTTGCATGTCTGGGATTCTCGCTCCTCCATTGCACCCAGCCCTTCCCGGGGCTGTGGGAGAACTGAGGCTTATCCCAGACCCACAGGACACTGCCCTACACTAGGTCGGCATCCTCTGCCTGCAAACGGGCAGGATTCACAGGGGCAGGACACCCTGGCAGTGGCATGAAGCAGCAGGGACAAGTGCATGCCTGTAGCCTTACTGCTGGGTCCTACACGCTGCATGCTAGGTAGTGGTGTAGAGTCCATCTGCTACCAGGGCTGAGCCGTGGTTGTAGAAACCCATGCCATAAGCCCCAGCTGGCCCCCGAGGCACCCGCTGGGTGCGTGCAGGGCGCCCGGCTGCGCCCCAGCTGTGCGCAGGCAGACTGCAGAGCACACACCCAGGAGTGTCTCGCCGAGCCTATTAAATTGTTTAACAGGGGAAAAGAAAAGCCTTTAAAACATGATGCACTAATGACAGATGAATCCACCCAAGAGAACAGTCATAAAGTAAAATCGTGTATAAAATAGAACACATCACTAGGTACAACTGAAGTATTAAGTAAGTAATAAGGTTTGAAAGACAGAATGAAATTTGTTCCAGTGAGTGCCCTCTGGCCCCACACCAGGACCGGCAAGCAGGCTGGAAGGAGGTTTTGCCCTGGTCCTTGGGAGGGACGACTTCACCCCACAAGAGTCTCTCGGGACCGTGGTGACCATCCTCTTGTCACTGARTCGTGACGCAGCACCAGCTCTGCTAAAAATGTTGTCTGCAACATGGGCAGGTCTGTGGTGGGGACAACTGGCCAGAGCAGCACTTTCTGCCGGGGTCCAGTCTGTGGTGCCTGTTCGCCTGTAACTGAGAAGGTCCTGACCTCATTTGCTCCCCAACCTTTGCTCACCAACGGCATCACTAGAGCTGTCTTGAACAGCTGACAGCTCCCCTGAGCAGCGCTGCTCCTCACAGCCCTTACCATGGGTAMGGGTGCCCGTACGCTCGGTGCCCCGTGAACATCAAGCAAAGAAGTTACACCCGGGAGAGCAGCTTTTGGGGTCTCCTCCCGCCCTGGCCCTTCRACTGCACCAGTACAATTGCTTCGTGGGGAAAAGACCAAGCAGGTGAAAGACCCTCTCTTTTCTTTTTCCTYTTTGGCCAGGGAAGGAAGGGAGAGCCCAAGGGCTGCTGCTCCTACCACACAAACAACTTGAAGAAGCTGCAGCTTGAGACAAGAGAAAGGAGGGAGACCCTCAGAAACAGTCSAGTGCAGAATTTATGAATGCAGAAATCTGTGGCTGTTAGTAAGGTGTTCTCATGTAAATATATATTAATAGGTACACAGTACGTGTAAATATACCAATTAATAACACTTGCAGGTCTTTGCGTTTATAAATGGATGTAGCTTACAGCTCTGAGAAATGAAGAGGCTCTGTGTCTCTGTAGTACTCACACAGCTGAAGCCTCTTCAGGGGATGATGGTGCAGGAAAGGTGGTCGTACAGTTGTAGTGACAAAGAAAAGCAGCTCTCTCCTAGATAGACACCTCAATCCTGTGTAAGCACCACTATTACCGCTATTTCACACAAGCAGCGTTATCAGCTGCATTCATCTAATGTCTTTGCTGCATTTTCTAGTCTCCCAGGAAGTTTGGCATTGCAGAAAAGCAAACCTGACCACTTTTTCTTGTTTGTGGCTCAACTCAAGTTCTCYCTTGGCTTTCCCTTCCTTGTCTTGCTCAGTTAAACAGTGAAAAGAAACTGTGAACATCCAGGTAAATCTYAGTCACTGGAAATTTAACTGCTAATTTTATCCCAGCTACAGGAACGGCTCCTTTTCTCATCGGTACCTGCATGAGCCCCCCAATATGTCAGAACCGAGTCAGGGTACTGGGTGGCAGAATCTGCCCCATGGATTTTGTGCTACTGGTGATGATGCATTTGGCAGTGAGAACCCAGGTGAGTCTTGGGAAGCTAAGCCAAGTGTGCTGGAAAGGTGTTAGCAGATGACACCACTTGTAAATGTAAACCCAAGCAAACAGACTGGTGAAGTCACTGAGACCTCTTGAGAGTGAACACTCCTGAAACCCTACAGCGCTATTTTTAGAGCTGTATCCTAGATAAGAGCTCCGTGTGTTTGACTGGTTCTCGTTATAGACATGTATTTACCTTTCCCTAAGACAATTCTATTTCACCTTTTTTTTTCTGACAGTCTTCAGGCAAGTAGGCAAAAGATCAAAAAAGTTACGCCTTGCAAAATAAAATAAATTTGACTCTTTTTTTTCTTTTGATCTTAAAAGATGTCTATCCTGGGTTCTAGGTACCCTGGAAAATATTAAAAACGTGGGGTGGTATTTTCAGAAGTGCTCTGTGTTGCCTGTTAAGTTGCAACCAATGACAACTACTTGTGTCCTTTTGCTTTCTGCTTGTGATTCCTTATGTCTCCTCTGGTTTCAGAAGCAAACAGATAGTGACCCAGTTCCTTCTCAGCATTGTTCCTGTACGTCTTTCCCTTCTGCAGCATTTCTGCTGGAGGAATTCAGTGCCTTTCAGCAGACACTGGTGAAACGAGCCTGGGTCTGGGCTATCCTGGTGTTGCTCTTGAGAGGCTGGTGATTTCCCATGGCCATCTGATAAAACTGCCTGCCAAGAAGGAGGCCCTTGCCGATGGGCTTGGCATGCTCGTCGGGGATCTTGGAGTCATCGCCAGCCCTCTGCCCACATGCTTCTGGCAGCACCGTGCCRTGCTCCAGTCTGGACCTGCTCGACTGACACTCAGCTGGTCAACATGCAGCTCCCTGCAAACAAACCTCTGCCCACRCGCATCTGCATGCTCAGCGCTCCGGGCAAGAGGGCAGCCAGGGGCRGAGGCTCCCCTGGCTTCCCCCGTCCTGTGATCTCTGACCCTTCCCACCCCATCATCTTCTGGCTTCTCAGTGACACTCCCTGGGCAGCAAAAATGGGCTCACAGAAGGACTTTTCAGGATGGTCCCAATGGGGAGAGTGGGATGTCCCTGCCAGAGGGAAGTCCTTTGAGCAGACTGGATTCTCCCAAGTAACTAGCGATAGGACGAGAGGAAATGGCCTCAAGTTGCGCCAGGGGAGGTTTAGATTGGATATTAGGAAAAATTTCTTCACCAAAAGGATTGTCAAGCATTGGAACAGGCTGCCCAGGGAAGTGGTGGAGTCACCATCCCTGGAGGTATTTAAAAGGCATGTGGATGTGGCACTTCAGGACATGATTTTGTTGGGTCAACGGTTGGACTTGATAATCTTAGAGGTCCTTTCCAACCTTAATGATTCTATGATTCTATGATGGGAGTGCTGAGGTGGCCAGATGTGCCTGTGAGGGCAACGACAGCAGCTTCAGAGACAATTGTTAGACCACAGATAAACTCCAGATAAATCTCCAGACCTCAGAAGAATGGTGAAGATGATAGGGAACATGTTAAATCTCACTTGATAAAAAACAGACATTCAGCAGGGAAACATCATCCCTCTCTCCATCCCTCAGTTTTCATGGTGTCCTATGTGCTGGCTCTACACCAYCTCCTTTCCCCAAAATGATGGGCTCTACAGCAGGCTAAAAGGCAGAAAAAGGGGCTTACTAGGTGTGGATGCAGAAAGGGATGGGTGCTCCCACACACAATCCCTCTCTTTCAAGTGGAAATTTTAATTGATGGACCCTTATTTGATTGATCACCTTGACAAGGTGGAGAAGCAAGGCAGAATGCAAGTTATGAATCAGCTGGCAGGTCTGTGAATGCAGAAAGGGCGGGATATGGTGACTCACCATCACAACCTAATTCTCAGCTCTTCCGTAATCAATCTTTTTGTCTCTTGCAGGCTTGACAATGACTCATTCTTTGACATGCCTTTATAGAGCTGCTTTGTGCGTTGCCTGCCAGCCTCCCTGGTGCTGTTCAGTTTATCATCTGTTGCATAGTGCCAGCAGAGGTTAAGAAATGCTACACCTGATTGCAACAGGATGACTTCAAGAAACAACAAATCGCTCCAGTGATAACCTAGGTAAGGAGCACAGTGGCTCCAAGACACAAGGGCCATGGACCTGAAAAGCGCTTGGTGCAATTCTAATGAATTTCTAAAAATGTTCATGAAGCATCCTCTTCTTAAGCACAGCAGAGAGGAAGCCAGYGAGCGCTGCGTCCCCCAGGCCCCATGGCCCAAGAGGCTCTGCCTCCTCCTCTGCAAGCCCTTGCTGTCCACCTCTGGCCTCTGGGTRTCCTGCAGCACCTGCAGCTGGTGGCTCCTGCCGGCTGTGGGTCTTGCCATCCTCCCCRGTTTCTGGCTGAGCTCTGCCTGGGCGCTGCCATGCAGGCTGGTGCTTCAGGCAGTGACTTTTACTGATTCAGTGTGTTCTGTGCTGTGCCTCACTGGCTCCTTTAACACGTCCTTAAAGAAGTCTGCTTAGCATTGGCAGCAGTGTTAAGCAGGTCTGAGACTGAAAACGGCCCTTATTGTAACATTAATCGGCATAACGGCATATTGAGTACAGATTTCTCCAGACTGGAGCTAATCTGAGGCTTTCCATCAGTCAAGGCAAAACTGAACTCCATGTCCTCATGGATGAAGTCTCAGGGTTTGGCTGCTCTGGCCACGGCAYGGGAAGGCACAATGATGGTCCAGGCCAAAGAGAGCCACAGGGCTCACATATCCCTCCCTGCTGGCTCAGTTTCCAAGGACCTTGATACAAGCCAAGGGGAACCACGGCTGTTTGTGTGGAACTTCCCTGAAGTCTGCTGCCCCCCTTGCCACTTCCCAAGCTAGCTCTGGGGCAACCTGGTCTTATAATCTACTTCCACCCACCCCACAGCAACCGTTCCCATGGTCGAGCAAATCTCCGTGGTGTTCAGACTGCAATTTGCTTCTCCATTTCTTCCTGCTTTCCTCGGTTTTCATCATCTCACTGCATAGAATGACAGACCTGCCCAAGAGCTGTTTATCTAACTCTTACTTTTACACCCAGGCTGAGGTCAGAAAATGAAAAGTGACATCATCCTATTCATCAGATCTGCTCTACAAGTGCCATACACGGGCCAAAAGAAATGTTTACTTCACTTTTCCTCTGGGTAATGTGGCAAAGCCGATGTAGCAAAGCCAGAGTAAGCTGAATTACCTTCTGATATGTACCTCCTGCAGAATCACTTATTTCTTTGTCACTGGAAACAAAGAGAGATCCTTTAGAAATGGGAAGGTACTCTAACCAGTTTGCAGAAATGGCTAAAGGAAAAAATGCTTTTTTATTGTACTTGCAAATTCGCAAAATTATCTTGGTATTAGGAGTGTCCTTGTCTCCACTGATGATGGCCGTCATTGTATTTCACTAATGCACTCTGGGTTTTTGCCATTCCTGCTGCAGTCATTCATAAGGATATTAAGCATTTCCCATCTGAATTCTCATCCTCCCTGGAGGGACTTCTCCCTCCAGCCCATCAGCTCTCCATTTGACATACCTGGCTGCCATCCTCTTTTTAACCAGTTCTTTTTCACCCTATTATAGTTAATGTTATCCCATTTGGTACAATAACAAAGACCTTATTGAAGTCCAAGTAGACTAGATCTGTTGCAGTTCCCTAAAGTGTCATTTGCGTAGAAAGACAGAGTGTTATTTTTACACTCTTCGTCTTTAGATAAATCTCTATAGCATTTTTTAATTTCCATTTACCCACATGACTTTAATTAGTTTTTCAGTCACACTTTTTTTAAAAGCCTATTTAATTCTGTGGTCAGACTAATGACTCAAGTTTCCCAGATGGCTTTTCGTCCACCCTTCAAAACAAGCACTATGATTGCAACACTCCGGACAGAAAGTACCAAGCTGGATTCAGTAGCCCAACTCCTCACTGTAAGTGCAGTTTCACCTAGCAGCTTTTTAATATTGCCAGAAAAACACTATGAGCTCCCTTTGGTTTGTACACCACAAACCCTTTGGATTTTGCTTCCACCACGACTGTTGTAATTTCCATTTACATAGAGACTCTGTTGTTAGACAAGTTGTCTTTGCCCACAGGTTTTATGCTGGTGTCCTAATGAGAAACTCAAGCAAGGTACTCATTTAGTTTTGGAGCCAAACCTATATTATCTTTCATCTCTACTGCTTTTCACTGCAAAGCAGAACCACTTCCTCTTCCTTGTTCTTTTTTTATTTATAGAGCGAAGAAGTCTGCCATTTGTTTCAATCAATTTTACAAGGCTGAAATCAGTTGGATTTTGGCATTTGTCCAGACACCATTTTCCTTGCTGATCCGTGCTTTCTTCCATGCTTTGTAGGCTTACAGCTAACTCCTAACACCATATATCTCATCTACTCTGGCATTATGCTTGACAGGTTTGTGATTTACTCTGGCCGCCTGTTAAAACTGGCTGTCAAAAATGAGTCCCAGAACAATTTATGTGGCAAACAGCATGCTTTAGTGTTCTCTGAAAACATGAGGACAACCAGAATAGCAATTCTTCTTGGTTAGCAGTGCCCACTTGTATAGACCTTCCTTTTGCCTGCACATGTAAGTCCTAGTTTTTTGACATCTTTTTGTTCTTCCTTCTATCTGCAGGTCACTCGCTGTCTCCATCATTTCTTTCTCTCTGTTTCGCTGGTGTCAGCTACTTTTCTTCAACTCTTTTCCTCTTTTACTGCTTGGTGCCTTTCTCTTCCTTGCCTTTATTATTCACAGGTACATGCCAAACAGATGGACCTGGACAAGAAGGATAGATGCAACACTACCACATGGATATCTTGTGTGGAAGATCTGGTTAGAATGAATGACAACTATTGAAATAGATTTAGAAAAGGACCAAGGAAGCAAGACGATGAAGATGAAAATCACATCTTCAGATTCTTGTCCCAGTTCTGTCCTTGTCTCCAAGTCTCTATGGATCTAGAAGATCCTTAGGTCTTCTCTTCCACTGACTTTGTCGAGCAACATTAGTATCTAAACAATTTTTGCCTGTTTAAGCATAATAAGCACAATTATGCATAATATGCATAATAACCGACAGACAGCAGGTTCTGTATCTAGCCAACTTCATTGTTTTCTGTCTTTCTAGGGTCACTTCTAAGGCTGCCTCAGTAGTTGCCATCAATTTTTTCCCAAATGAGATGGCTCTCCCTTTTATTTTTTGTGATTACTTGTACTAATGGCTATGATGTTGACATATTCAATACAGGAAAAGGGTATTAAAACTCCATTATACTATCCAAAAAGCATTTGCGGGGCATAAATGTGTCTTGTATGTAATGGTGGAAACATTCTGGTGTAGAGTGATTCCTGGCAGGAAAGAGGTAACACCAGAATTCTTGTCCAACAGCAATAACAGAGCAAAGACATGAATGGGAATCCCAGAACATTATGGCAAATAGTTGCCTTTAATTACAGACTGTCAACACCAGGCCTATGGGAGTGCAAGACCATTACAGATCCACTTATGTCAAAAGTTAGCAAGCATTAGTCCTCCTACTGATTTCAATGCACAGACAATACATCAGTTTATTGAGAGAGATACCATCTCACTATGGGAAAGATCACACCTCGAGACATTGATGGAAGGTTGCAAAGAAGGAGCTTCGTTTGGGATAAAGGTATTTTGGATGGGGGATGGTGGGCACCTRACAGGCATGAGTAGGAGGCTGTTCTAGGAAAAAAGGTGAGTGTGAATGATGGTGCCAAGTCAGCAGGGAGACATAAAGCCAAGGGAGTGGTTAAAGGAAACACGAGCAACAGGTGAGTGTGAGGAAACAGGATCGGGCGAGATTGTGTGCCAGTGCTGATCCCATTGACAAGGATTGACGGTTGCCTCAGAATTTGGTATTTGAGTGACAGCTTAAATTCAGCCTTGAAAAGAAACAGAACAAAAAGTCAGTTCTGAAACACCTGGTTTCATATTTTTCTAAACAGAACGTGGTTACGCTGATGAAATGAAGAGCTCGCAGCACCAAGGATGCATGAAGAGATTTTACAAAAGCTGCAGGTGGTCTGTCCACTTCCATTCACCTCTTGTCCTTAGGAATTGTGGGCCAGCTTTGCACAGGTACTTTACTGCCAAAAGGTACAAGTGGACAATTAATGAGAGTTTCAAAAGCAGCAGTTTATCCTCTGTTAGAAAAGGCTGTTAGAAAAGGCTGTTAGAAAAGGACAGTATTCAGCTCTATTTCTTTAGCTACCTAAATAACGAGGAAATGGCTTCAGGACTCCATTTTTGGACATTCACAATTGAAAAAAAAAATTGAGAAAAAATCCTTAAGATTTTTTGACAGATTTCATTGACAAATAAGGAGTTTTTGGGTTTTGAAATAATATCCCAACAKTATCTGCTGAGAAGCTACTGTGAGGTCCTACTCCCAAACAGTAAAACTACATTAAACATTCTTTCCCAGCTGCCCGTGGATAGAAGTACTCAAACAGCGTACTTTTCTTCTGGAAAGAGGCTATTTTGCTTTGAATGTCTCAATCTACCTTAATCCAGATAAACCCCCTCTGCAGTATGAATTTTAGGACATTCACTTCTAAGTCAGTGGCAAGGATCCCATTGTTTTTAACGAGGATAAGATTGGGCCACCAGCAGCACTTCCACCAGAATGGACACGCCCGCAARGGACAAGGGAAAACAGGGGAAAGGCCAGTGAATAGCTGAGTATTTAATACAAACTTTGACTGGTGAGCTCTTTGGGGTGAATTCAGGAGGGCATGTGGGTTGGTATACATCAGGACAAGATCAACATCAGTTTCAGCAAATTTAATAATAGACATAAGAACAATGATGCTTCTCAGTGAATAATGAATAGTTTACGTAAATGGTCTTGGCACTACTGCTGTACTCAGTGACTAAATGGCAAAGGTAGGTGAGCTCCCTGTTTGATGTCATGGTCAAGGAACAAGAAGTCRTCAGTTCTGTATTGCCTAAATGGCACATGGGTAAACTCCAGTTACCTGGTCTTACCTTAACARCCRTAGCAGATGGATGACATCTGAGCTTTTCTAAAGTATGTCTGTGAGGATTTTCCCAGCTGACCTGCAAAAGACTTAMAGGAAATCTGCAGTAGAGCAGGAGTTGAACCAAACACTCTCTCCACTCTACCTGTCTGCCCCATGGACCCATCTCTTCATGTGGATGTATGAACCTACTGCTGTGATTCCCAGAGAGGCTAAACGGCATAGCCTGTGGAGATGCTGTGCATCTAAAAGCAGTTTTAATCTATGCATCTTTCTTCTGTAATCTCAAGGCCTGAAGCAACACAATGCCCACAAAAAGTGCTTTATTTGCATCGCTATATGAATACAACCTATGGCAGATATTCAATTCCTGTAATCTGCCAGAAACATCAACACCTTGAAGGCAAGCTCAGATAGGAAATGGGTCATTGACTCACCCTTCTGGCTTGATAATAATAATACTTAGCACTTATTTAATTCTTTACACACATTAAACAATAAATCAATCCTCACTACGTGACTGTAAAACAGACAGACATCGCAGTTTTACAGATGGAGAAACTGAAGAGGAGTTCAGTGCTTTGCCCAGCGAAGCTGCTGATGGTTCTACAATTAACATTCCTGTTTCCCTGGTCCCATGTGAATTTCGGGGATTAAAGAAGTCTCAAAAACATTAGTTACTTAGAGTTGGTGCTCACACTGGGAGAAAGGCCATTCCACAGTCATGGTTAGCACTGACATTGCATTTATGATTGGTATAAATAATCTACACTCTTAATAAAGTCACCTGACATCGAGAATTCACTGTCTATTTTCCACAGTGGGGAAGCAGGGGCAGAACGGTTAAATGAATTATGCCATATCCTAAAGAGACTCAATATCTAAACCAGAAGAGCTCAGAGCCTCTTCCTTTCCTCTGGTGACCGAATTCTGAAAGAAACCCCCGCCCACTCCAGGCTCTTCTTTGAAAAATATGATCTTTTGAAGCATTTTGCTTGAGCTTCTTTCACAGCAGTTTATATAAGGGGTGACCTCTGTTAGAGGCTGGTGTACCACACACGTCTCCTCTAGAAGGAAGAGAGCAGAGAGTGTGTGCCTGTGTAGCTTGTACGTATACCGAGCTCTTATTTAGGGTGTCTCCAGCCAGACATCAGCACCACTGTTACAAAGCACCCCTCATTCTGGCTGTGCCATGCCCTGGGGCTCAGCTGTCTCAGCCCACTGTGGTTGGTGCTTGTCTGAAGCTTTCTTGGGCAAAGCAGCCAGCTCAGGGCTCTCTGTTCTGGCTTTGGAGGAGATGCTGCCTATTTCCCATGTGTCCTTTGGGATAACCTCACCCAACCAAGGACCCCCACGGCTGCTTGTGGCAATTGTTTTGTACCACCCGAAAAGGCAGCATCTTCCCCACAGAGAAGCAGCAGTCCCACGGACCCCAGCTCTCCTGGAGCTTCTTTTGTCTTGGCTCTCTGCACAGTGACCCTGCTCTTGGCTTCTGGCAAGCCAGGCACCGTTTTTCCCAGTTTTAGTTGCGCAAAACATCAGTGGATGAGAAATGAAAGAAGGTCCTTCACTGGAAGAAACAGGTTTTTTTTAGCATGAAGGTAGAACACTTATTGCTACTCATAGCAACTGCTCACAATGAGAAATGTTCAGAGAGCAGCTTCCTACACTTGTCCCTCTGAATGGAGCTATCCCTGACTCRAATTCCCAGACCTACATTGGACTCCTCAATATACATCTCTCTAAAACATATCCCCTATTTCCACACAAATGAATTTCTATATTCCCATTAGTTCTCCAGCCCTTTCACCACATGATGAAGTCTGTTTCAGTTTGGCTAATATACGGCATACTTGTGTTTCCTTCAAAAATGACAACTTCCATTTCCTAACTCTTGAGCATTCCCATGTTTATTCTCCATTTGTCTGCCTTCCGATCACTCCTCCTTGTCTTGCTACAGCTGTTTCCTGTGAGTTTGATAGGTTTTCCACCAGCTTGTTGGACTGGGAATAATTGTACAGGGTGGTTTCATGTCAAAGCCTGTATTTCACAGCAATGTGCTTAAACAGCAGATACCACTTAGCAAAAATAGATTTGATATGCAGGATCGCCTGGTTAAGTGCATAACCTCTTTAATCAAAGGACAAAAGTTTCTAGCACTACCTTGTTTCAGGGTCTCCATTTTCTTGTGTCTCTAACATGGGCGCTATCATTCAACTGGTCTGTGTTTTTGACAATAGGAACTTTCCTCAACACTTCCATTTGCTTTTCTTTTAGGGTTAGGATRAAAATCTGAGGCCTTTCCTACACATGACTTTCATACATGTTTTTCATAAGTCTTTCACAATGACTTAAGAAATCTCCATCTCAGTGCCTTTCAATACAATGTCACCTAGCCTTGAGAATCTCTCCTTAAATTCATAATAGAGCTGCAGAAWTACCAGCATGAATTGTATTTCCTTGTAGTATCTGGGGTCCCACATGTCAGAAGACTGTCCGCGCTCTCATCTGGATGCGGTGGTGTCTTCTGCTTAGTCAAATTCAGTTGCTTCATTAGAGGTTAATGTGGAGAGTCCCAGAAGGAGACTTTGTCCATCCCACTCCTGTCACATTAGTTTTAGGGGGATTCAGTTCCTCTGCCCCATTCCAGTGTCAGGGCATGGTGTGGTCTGGTGGCTCCCTAGGACCAGGATTGCGGGGACTCCCCATGGAGGTCCATCAGGGCAGGACCTGGCAGCCAGGGCCCGTCCCACCCCCAGCCAGGAGCAGGGCACTGGGGCAGCTCCATCCCTGGGCATCGGGCACCTCCCTGGGGACAAGGACAGTGTGGAGGTGGCTCTGCCAGCCAGATAAGAAGCCATGACCTCAGGTCGACAGCAAGTTCTCAGGTGTCTCCTTCTTGCTCTGTTTAACACCCTATTGCTCATGTGCTCTATTTTCATGTGGCATTCAGCGTTTCTCACATTAGTCCTCTGTCAGATGAGAATCACTGATAGTGTCCTCCACCTGATATAGTGAAAAACACAATGCAGTGCTGCAGAAGTAGTTACTGCCAGAAATGTGATTGGGTTTTGCCTGCTTTCCTTCTGGCACCTATCGCTTGACTACATGCAAACAAGTATGGGTTAACTTTTGTCTGCTTCTAGAGATGTGCTTTAGATTTCCTATTTTTCCATCTGGTTTCCTTCCTTCCAGAAATAACTCAGAGCCAAGGAGTGAGCAGAATTTACAACATTCGGGGCCAAATTCAGGCTAAGAAGCAGAGCAGAACCTGCTCATGGGTTCCACTGGGCTCTCCTCACARACTTTAACTTTGCCTTGCCATAATTTTTTCCATGGTTATACTGGAATGKTTATCATCCAGTCGTACCAAGGCTGATTTCTTCACAGACCTAGCCCATGCTGGGTCCATCCCTTTTTATCAAGAACATGTTGGTCCAAGAGTGCTGTGACTATGTATTCACAGCACAGTCTGGTCACCTGCAGGAAGGAACTCCACTTTCTCCCAGCCTGACATTCACCGTTTTATTTGTAGATGAAATAGGTGCCGCCTAGGAAGGTTTTTGCCTTCCCCTAGACCAGAGGCAGTCCTATCACACCCTGGAGTGAAGAACTGCCTGCCAGCTTGAGAGCTCAAGAGGAAGAAATGACCAAATCATGGCTTTAGTCTCCCGGAGAACCTCACGGAGAGCCATGGGAGGGATGAGACACACACCGTCAGAGCAGCCTCACAGCTCCTTTGGAGAGCTCAGCATGCTCCCTTATCCTCACACACCCATGGCAGCTCCATGATACAGCTCTCCCAACAGAAATGCAGCACTCCTGCCCAGGGTTGCAGAGGAGGCTTGGTGCAGCTATTCAGTCTTCTACTTTCAGCAGAAGACTGCCCAAGATAACCGCAATCTCTCCATGTCCAAGGTTGCCAGAGTGGTAACGAGCAAGTCCTGCACATGAGGTGGCMAATGGGAGGGGAGAGAGGGACGGACGGATATCACAACACAAGTGACACATGGATTCACCATGTTGCATCACACAAGTTTAAAATAAGGTTCTTTTTTCTACCTGTTCTATTATGAGCCATAAAACTCCTTTGTTTTGCTGAGGAGGGAATCTCCATTGCCGTTTCAATATGCTGCAGTGAACTATATTAATGTGCAATTAATTATAGAGATTAATCATCAGGCAGTGTTATCAGATGAACACCATGACACACACGAGCATATGCTAACCCCTGGTTCATGCTTTGGCAGGCTGAGGAAATGACTCTTGCGTGGCTGAGCCAAGCTCTCAGGCTGGGTGGCCTACATCTCCGGGTGACCTTGATTTTTGCGCGTGTTGCACCCACTTGCTTTTAAACACATGAAGTATCTCAGCAGTCCTAAAAACTATGTCATCTCATAGAGAGTTTCTTTCCAAACAAAACCCCATTATGAAAAAAGTGCTGTTACACCCAGCATCGCTGAGCGCACAGGTCTGTTGCTGCATCTCTCATATACACATATTTGGAAACAGATTTTGGAGTATAAGGCTATCATTTGACTACCGAAACAACACGACACACAGTGATTTGCTAAGTTGAATGATCTCATACTGCTAGATGAGTCTGAACACTGAGCAGGGGACACTAACATCCAGGACCATCCAATACGTCTGGCTATCTTAGACAAACTCCACTAGTTTTCCTGGCTGCACTGTCTTTCCTTCAGACAGAAATGTTACTCCTCTGTGGTGGATCTGAGTTATACGTGGGCAAGTCAGCAGCCATTTTGGGCCAAGATCAGCAAAGGGGACATGCCATTTGTGCAGTGGTGTCCTAAGGAGTTGTCTTAACCATAACCTTGTTTCACTGAGTTTGTAAGATTAGCGGGATCAAATTGTCCAAAATGTCGAAAGAGACTTCTTTTGCCTTCACGTGAAGAACACACCTGCATTCCTAAGAGTGCCCATGTGTGCCAGATCAAGGATCCATCTATCTCAGGATCTATTCCTTTCCTGGCAAAAAAGAGATGCCAGGGAAGAGTATAAAAGGACAGGCTTATAATACTGCTGCTCCAAGATGTTCTTCCAGCCTTCATGGATATCCTGGAGCAGAGGTTGCGGTTTTTTATTTAATAACTATCAATGGATATTTCTTCCATGAATTTGAGCTCATGTAAACATTGAGCACCTACCACCCCTGGCAGCATTGRGTCCCACACGTTCACCTCCTCCCTGGGAGCACAACTGCCTCCTTTCCTTTGCACTGACCTTGCCGTCTGGGAGTTTCATTTGGCATCCACCAGTTCTATTACTGGAAGACAGTGATCCCCTAGGTGCTTTCTTCCTGCTACTCAGGATTTTGTGGGCTTGTACCGTATCCCCCTTCAGTCATCTCTCTTGCCAGTCAATTCCACCCCCTGGACAGGAGCCATTCCTTACTTTTGATCAGCCTTGTGGTCCTTTCTGTACTTTTCCACTACTGCTATCCACACAGGAACATTAGAAAAATCTTACAGATGAAAAAGCAAGCCCAGCTATGGACAACTGTCCAGAGCTAGGGGAGCAAACAGACCTGTCATGCTCCTCACGCTGAGGGACAATCACACGCTTGGCTTCTGATCCTCTCCCCTGCTTATCCGGACCCATATTTCACTCTTCAGCAGAGCACTGCTGTGGCCTCTTTTGCCCTGTGTCCTCACCCATGAGATGCACGTCATCAGCTTGGTCCGTGTCCTGCCAGGCAGCCACGTCAGGTGTGCTGTCACTGCGGGAAGACCAGAGGCTGGTGCTCAGTGCCACAGATGCAAGGGGGTGCCCACCTCGTTCTCCAAACAGCTTCACAAGGAGGAGCACCTCCGTGCTGTGGGACTCGCTCTGTTCAGGGACAACTTCCCTGGGGCAGCTGCAGAGGCTCCGGCTGCTGAACAGGCTCCCACTATCACCAGAGACCTTGGTGCTCCCACCTGCCCCAGCCCTGGACCAACCCCATGAGGTCCCAGGCAGTTTCTCCTCAGGCACTGGCCTGAGATTTAGTGAAAAATCATCAAATACAAGATAATTTGAATGAGGTGTTTTGGACAGTGCAGTGATAAAGTTTTCAGAGGGAAGAACCGAGGTTGGTCAACCTGAAGCTTCTGGTGAAGAAAAGCCAAAGGACCCCAGGGTGTCAAGAGACTGGACAATAGCTTGGTCAGCAAAATTCAGTGCCAACTGATGGAAAGTGGCACAGACAGAAATGTCAGCTCTAACTATACACATGCAGCAAGAGGCTCTGCATTACCACAAAGAAAACATAACTTGGAGTCATTGCTGATAGCTCTCTGAAACCGTAACTCGGTGTTTGATATGCATGCAGTTACAGTCACCTGTGGTGAAAAGATTGTGTAGGACCAGGAAGCTTTCCCAGGAAGATGACAAACATGAACACAGGTATGGAAGAGCTTCCCCATGAGGAAAAGGTAAATGGTACTGGAAAACAGAGCAAGATTTCTAAAAGGATGATCCTGCGGAGGAGATGGATTAAGAGCAAGTATTGAGCAAGTATTCTCATAAGGTGAGAACTAAGGGCCACCTGGAGAAATCATTGTGCAGCAGGTTCAGACCAAACAAAAGCACGTTATTACCCATTGACTAATTGCATTGTGGAATTCATTACCAGAGGCTTCTGCAGAGCCCAAAGCAGAGTTCAACACAGGGATTTGAAATTTGCAGTTCCTAAGTGGCTGAGAGACAAATTCATGGGGGCCAGATCCACCCATCCTACTGGGTCAATTGTCTCAAGGTCCGCAACAGCAAGTCCCTAAAGCACTGACTGCTACTAACCGAGATGTCCCATGTATGTGTTCTGGACCCTGAACTCTTCACCTGAGCATTCATTTGTGGCTCGATGGCTCTCAGCTCCGGCAGCCAAAGGCACTTTTTACTCTCCTATGAGGCGCTTTGTGCTCAACAAAGCAGCATTTTAACAAATGCTTTACTAGCTCTAGTATAAAGCACCGCAAAGAAAATTTCCTCTAGAGCTTTGCTCCTTCTTGTCTTGCACCAGGGATCTTCAGGTAAACTGCTCCATACTCAGCTCAGCAGTACAACTTTGTTTGCATAATGAAAAACACAAACAAATAAGTGCACACAGCTTTTCTCTAAAGCCAGCAGGAGCCGCGTGTGCCAGCGCTGGTTTCTGTGTTGTCTTTTCATGAATGCACACAAACAAATGAATGATTGCATATACACAGACACGGTTGTGGCCAGGTAAGCCGCACTCATAACCAGACAGCCGAGGGGAAGGCAGGCTAGGGTGGAGCAGAAGCCTACACGCCGCAGGGAGACAGCAGGAGCCTTGAGTTCCCGTCTTGAGAACTGCTGAGGGGAGCAACCACAGAGGTTTTAACACTGTCTGTCTCTTGGAGAACAGAGAAGATGTGAGTGAGGAGCCACATGCCAAAACACTGCAACGGTCCGTGTGCTCCCCTGTAACCCCAGCCCTCTGGTGCTGCCCTTCCACACCACCCTCTTGAGCCACCTTCCCATGGCTGTCCCACACCTTCAATTTGGGAAAGCCACAGCGTGGGAAACTGAAAGCCAATGGATGGCAGAAAGGAGGCTATGAGAGGGTTTAGGCACCTGCAACCTCTGCCATTTCTAAGCACTGAGGGAATCCACTAGTGTTCTCCTGGATGGCTTTTGAGTGGATGTGTGGGTTCATCCTGGTTTACAAACCACACAGTCACACTGGGCAAGGGGGAAAACATTATGAATTGCACAGAAGAGAAGCAGCTTTGGTGATACCTCAAATGAGCATGCTGCAAGCAGAGGGCTTATACTGGATTTCTTTGTCCCCTGTGTCCATACTAGTAACTGGTCAGAATCATTAACATAATCCCTGGCAGGATTTTGACCCAGGCTGGCTAGTGCTTTCCCAAGTACTACTTGGGCACAGGCTGGGAGTTTGCATGGGGGAGAGGTCATTCCCAACAGGTAGTTAGGATGTGGCCACTGTGGTTTGGAAGCTAAGAGAGCTTAGCAGGGAGGCTGCGGTATGGCCATGCCAGCCAGCTTCAGTGGTAGAGGCCAGACCTCGGCCCGTTTAATTTCTTTGAGTAGATTTAGCCCAGGAGCTCCAGCCTCCTTTGGCCCTTGAGCTAATTCATCATGCGTCATTCCATTTTTGCCTGTCATCCACCATGCAAGGGCCAACACTGCCAGTCAYGCCTGTTGAGATGGGTTTGCTTATTGCTGAGCTGTACCAACCGATGTGTGTCATGGAAAGCCTTGACCTTCCTTATTTAGCTTTTCTAAATGCTTCATTTACACTTGTGTGCACTGTTTTTTCCTGCTCGAAGTTAAAGTTCCTCGTTTCCACATTGAGCTTCTTTGTGCTAAGATTTCCTGCCTTTTTGCTGAGTAGTTTTGACCTTCATTCAATAAATCAATAATCTTCCCAGAACTTAATCATCACAGCCCCCCGACTGCCTCTGCCTTTTGTTCCAGCACTTACTTTTCTGCAGCACTTCAGCAACAGCTTGCCTGGAATTTCAATGAAATATATAATTACTGAGTTGCTCTTGGACACAGATTAAATGGAGCACCCCTTTGAAGGGGGCTTCTGCCCAGTCCCTAACCCATCATTTAACACGGTAAACCCCACCTGCGTTGAAGTCAGCTCATCTCTTCCCCCAGGCAGGCTTGCGAGGCCCGGAGTGGGGCCAGATAGACGGTGTGCTCCTACACCAGCTCCAAGGGTGACATGCCAGTTATCARCCATGTGAGGAGAGCCTGCAGAGCCTTGCAGGAGCGAGCCACCCCCTGGAGGCTGTTTCCAGGGATGGACACTGGCTCCTTCAGTCTTCCCCAGTTTTCTTCAAAAAATCCTGTACTCCCAGCAACCCACAAAGCGAGCTGGCAAAAAAGCTTAGGCAGGTTCCTGGGCTTGAGCATATTTCATCAGTCCCCTACTGAAACAAATACATTTCGATAGGTCAGTCTTTTCTGACTGTATGCTCAACACCAAGAACAGACTTCTCGATTGAAAACATAACATTACAAATATTTCTCAGGGTATTTCTTTTCCTCCAGAACAACAAATCTTTCTCCCCATACCAAGTCTAAAAGGATGTATTTTTTCAGAGCTCACCCATGGTATCCAAGTAGCAAATTCTCTTCCTTTAGTAGACTGCTTTCCACTTTGACTTAAAAGGGGAAATAGGCCCTCAGCCAAAGGTTAGATCTAAATTCAGATCTACAGAATAGTGCTGTTTCCATCTTTGTTTGTATTTGGGCCTGTCTGGCTTCCTAGGGTGAAACTCCTCTTCCAGATCTGCACAGCAAATACCAGCTTTGCTATTGTGTTCTCTGCTCTCCCTTTGGCAAACGATTCGCTGGAAATCAGCACATCTAGGGAGATCAGTCCAAACTGCCATGGGAAACTGGCTATTTTTCTAAAATACATGATACAGATCAACCACAGGTTACTGCCTAGATTACTAGTTTGTGGTACTCATGAGATCAGACTAGGTGATCATAAAGGTGCCTTCTGGCTTTCAAATCTATCAGCCTAAATAATGCATTAATGAAGTAACATGGAACGAAGCCACATTTGTTCATGTGTAAGGCATGTTAATGATGTTCCTTTCAAAGATGGGTAGATGGAGCAGTGGATTGATGCACTGAATTTCACCTCTAGGGACTCTGACTTTGGTTACGAGACAAATGAGTTTGATAGCATCAAGTAAATACTCAATGGATATTCGTCTCCATCCCCAAAACCGCCATGCAATTTGGCAGGAGCAGCAGTCTGTGCTCACGAGACGTCTAGAGGTGCTCAGGGCATTGGCAGTCCTCTGGGAGGAAGCATCTGACTGCGCTGTGCCTGGCGTTAGCCCGTGCTCTCACCCTCTCGCTTCCCCAAGCACCAGCAACACACTACTCCCCAGAATCACTGCAAAGAAAACACGAAATTAAAGCTGAAGGAAGGGGGGAAAGATGCTTATTTGGGTTCATGAAGTGAGCTAATGCTGGAGATTGGCTGAACTACATACTGTATTGGCTTTGATGCATTATTAGAATTGTGAAAACTTTCAGGGTTTCAAGGAAAAGATTTTTTCCAGGCACGAGATCAAAGCAAAAGCTAAATAATATTGGGTTACAGAGCAGGGGACTTTCAAATGGCTGGTCTTGACTGTTTATGTATCTAGAAATGTTGTGATAGGAACAGCTCTTTTTTACAAGGCCCAGTAACAACAGCATTAACCAGAAGTAGACAGCAAATTATCTATTTTTTAAAGAGACTTCTACTGGAGCTGGTTTTTAGGGAAGGAAGAAAGAAGTTCTGTTTTTAATAGCATAAAAATAGCTGTCCAGGAGGCGCCACTGTATCTTTGTCCCAAAGCATAACAAYGTTAGATATAAAACAACAGTCCTGAAGCAGCTGATAAAACTACACAGGGGAATGTTTCGACACAGAGCTGCTAGGACACAGCTCAGAGTGAAGCCTCTCCCTTATTTGATAGGTTTTTAGACTCCTTGCWTAAAGTATTCATGCTAAAAAAAGAAAGAGATATACTAGTCTGTGCAAAATCAGAGGTGTGGAAAATTTGCCTACAAAGTGTGTCCCTGTTAGCTGGGACATTTCATTTCAGCACTCTCTTGGAGGCAGAAGTGATGATTGTGGCAGCCTGAATTTGATCGTGAAGAAGCAGCGTTCACAGTGAGAGGACAGCAGAAGCACAGACTAAGAGACTAGACAGACAGGGACAGATAATTTCACCCTTCTAAAAGTCATACATTCAATCTATATCTGAACTGTTTGTATATGTTCCCTCTATAGGTAAGGCAGAGGGACGAACACCTCCAGAGAGTAAGTCATACTGTCCTAAGACAGGTGCTTAAGGCAGGGGCTGAACTGCCCAGCAAAAGTGCCTTTTTTTCCTCCCCTGGTTCTTGGAGCCAAGAAAACTCGTGGAGCCAAGACGCCTAATTGCCAGGTGGCTAAGACAGAGTGAGATGCATCATCCCCACAGCGAACTTACCTAATCATCATGACTCCTGTTATGTTTCCAGACAGGAAGAACAGCCAAATACTTTCAGTCTTGGATATGTTTATATGAAGGAACACAACAAGAAAGAACAAAAGTAAGGTCTTCCTCCAGGACACAGCCACAGTTTGTCTCTCTTCTGGAAGGCTTTCAGTGAAGAGAGTGAAATGGCTGCTTCCCCATGTTCAAGACTGCCTTGGTTTTCCCCATAAGGCTAAAACATASTTTTTTGTATAGAGTCCACCTTCCCCATGGATGGTATTGCTATCTGAATGACACCGTTTAGGCCCATTTATAAAGCCAAGAAAAAGAAACCTGAAGATCTGCTTCCTCCACTAATTGCAGACTACCATAATTTCGGGCCAAATTCAATTACTGCCACAGAGAAGAGAATCCAGAAGTAGTGCAGACTCTCCTCTTAATGCATTAAGGAAGCACAGGGTGTTCTGAGAGTGACTTTTTCAACGTCAAACTTTAACATCAAAACCATGGTTGAGGAATATATATTTTTTTAAAAAGTTTCCTTAATTCCAATGTCTCTATAAAAAGATGGTGCAGTTTGCATCCCTCCACATATAGCCAAAATGCTGGGCTTTGAGTAGTAAACATATCAGGCCTGGCCATGACCCTATAATTTGTAACTATGGTGCAAGTGATACCCAACTATCAAAAATCAGTAATCTTACTCTGTAGCTGTAGGAGGGTCATTATGGCTTACTGACTGTATGCAACCACTGAGCCTAATAGTCAGACCTTTATTCCTCCAAATTGCTCCATCACACTGAACTTCCCAGCTCTGTTATGGAGACCCATTCTCCTTAGGAAGGAAATTGAACCCCACTAAATGGGGTGCTGGACTCCACTGAACAGAAGGCCACCAGCAGAGCTTGAACCTATCAATGAACACCCCTTTAGGGTGAGCACAGGTGGACCCTTATAAGCATGTTTAGACAAATAAAAGGCTGGATTCAGTTTATTCACAATGAGATGATGTTCACTTGTTTCTTGACTGAAGTTTTGATGTGCAAGTCAAGCAAGGCCAGAACATTTCAGAAATCCAGTTTCCATTGCAAGAATGGTGTCGTGAAAATATTTCATGTGTTTGTATGAATAYACATACAAATACATGCATACATATTTGGCTAGAATGAGATTCATTCATAAGACATGAGAAGCCAGAAAGAGTGTACCTCCGTCTGTGCACATACACATGTATGTACAAATATGCTTATTTGTATAAATAAACAGAGAGAGAATAAAAGATGGAAAATAACATGAGGAAAGTCACGAAAGAGGCAAAACAAAGAACAGTAAGAGACAGGCAAGAAAGCCATGGAGCAACTGAAGTTGTAAATCTGACTTACATCGTATATCCCATGTGGCCAGGATGCTCCTTCCATCAGAGGAGGGAGCAGTGCTGAATGCTACASGGCCCTGATTCAGATTTAGATCTGCAAGGTGCTACAGCAACGCCCAAATGCGGTCACCGAGAACAGGTACTCGACTGCACAGCCCTAGATCTGGAACAACTTTGTTGGAGCCAGTGGAGTTACTCCAGAATTGTACCTGTGTGAGCAGAGATAAAATCTTCTGTGCAATGTATGAGGATTTATGTAATCCAAGAAAAGGATTTGGTCAAAAGAAACAAAGCAGAAACAAGGGAGAAACGTGAGCACTCTGCTTCACGCTCTTTGAAGTGCTGTCTCTTTTACAAGGGAGTAACCTACCCACACTTATTCCAGTGTTTTTCTTCCACAATTTACTCCAGAGATTTTCTTTAAACAATAAATAGGAAATACTCTTACATACAGCTGTGCAGGATATCTAGTTTACAAGCCTTTTTTCCAGGGTGGGAGCTCGTCCATTAGGCATCACAGTCATGGAAAAGAAAATACCGAAYGTGATGCAGGAAGCAACAATGCTGGCATTCTCATTTAGCATCCATTCAATACCAAAGTTCATTGGAGGAGATATCCCTAGGTGACTACCTGCATGAAAATGAGATGATTTCCAGCTACTTCCTTCCAGGGAAAGTGCCATCAGCCTCCCTGCAGTGGTCCCCTTAACTGTTGTAACAAGCTACTCCGGATAAAATTCAGACCATCTAAAKTTGCTCTGCAGCAGTACTTAATCTTGGAGACCATTCACTAGGAATGTACCTGGTAACTTGGAAGTTCCTAAGATGATGGTCAAAAAGGCCCTGATCTGGACAGAGATGCAGAAAAGGTTGGATATGGTCCCAGGTTTAGGCACTAGAAGCTCCTCAAACTTCTAAAGGGTCTGATCTAGCAGGTGTGCTCAAGGGAAACATACCCATAGCAAGGGCATTAAAATCAGCCCAGAGCACATCTTAACCTGCTTTATCCGCTTCTGGGTAATCCCCTGTGGCTAGAGCAGACCCCCAGTGAGTGTGAGACCTGGCTTCCCCTATCACCAGCTTCTGTGGGTATGAGCTCTCTTGCACATGGAGAAGACTGTCCTAGCCACCAGGCTATACCATATCCATGGCATTTGGAGGGCAGGAAAGAGCTACATATACTTATTTATATTTATATAGAATCATAGAATCATAGAATAGTTTGGGTTGGAAGGGACCTTTAAAGGTCATCTAGTCCAACCCCCCTGCCATGGGCAGGCACATCTTCAATTAGATCAGGTTGCTCAGAGCCCCATCCAACCTGACCTTGAATGTTTCCAGGGATGGGGCATCTACCACCCCTCTGGGCAACCTGTGCCAGTGTCTCACCACCCTCATTGTAAAAAATTTCTTCCTTATATCTAGTCTAAATCTACCYTCTTTCAGTTTAAAACCATTACCCCTTGTCCTGTCACTACAGGCCCTGCTAAAAATTCTGTCCCCATCTTTCTTATAGGCCCCCTTTAAATACTGAAAGGYTGCAATAAGGTCTCCCCAAAGCCTTCTCTTCTCCAGGCTGAACAACCCCAACTCTCTCAGCCTTTCTTCATAGGAGAGGTGTTCCATCCCCCTGGTCATTTTTGTGGCCCTCCTCTGGAACCGCTCCAACAGGTCCATGTCTGTCTTGTGCTGAGGACCCCAGAGCTGGACGCAGGACTGCAGGTGGGGCCTCACCAGAGCAGAGCAGAGGGGCAGAATCACCTCCCTCGACCTGCTGGCCACGCTGCTTTTGATGCAGCCCARGRTACGGTTGGCYTTCYGRGCTGYGAGCGCACATTGTCGGCTCATGTCCAGCTTTTCATCCACCAGTACCCCCAAGTCCTTCTCGGCAGGGCTGCTCTCAATCCCTTCATCCCCCAGCCTGTGTTGACACTGGGGWTTGCCCTGACCCAGGTGCAGGACCTTGCACTTGGCCTTGTTGAACCTCATGAGGTTCACACAGGCCCACTTCTCGAGCTTGTCCAGGTCCCTCTGGATGGCATCCCGTCCCTCAGGCGTGTCGCCTGCACTGAAAAGCTGGGCCACATGCAGCCTGGACTGCAAGTCTCATAAGGTCAGAAGGTGAACAAGTGAGAAGCAGCCTTGTCATTGAAGGGCTGAGCTAGACTGGGCTATACCCGGAGACCAATTACGCTGGCTTGGAAACACATTTGATAGAAAGCTGGATCTGTTTCTGAGCTGTGCCTAGCTGGTCTCCATGCAGGCTTGCGGGACAGACGTGAGTCTGAGTCAGGGGGGTACCTCCCTCTTGTCTGGAAGCAGCATAGCTTTGCAGTTCAGGTACCTGGATGGGCTTTATATAAGGAAGATTTTTAAAGTGTGATGCTGCTCTGAAAAGCAAGGAGGTGAAAACGGGATGGTAGGTCTCTGAGTTGATTCCCTCAGTGACTCAGATGAGATATGCCCTGCTTGCAGAGGAAAATGAGGGGGAGGTTCTCCACTCACCTTCATCTGGGAGCCAGGTTGATTGTTTTATACTCTGGTCATTAATTCTGCCTGATTTTGCCCAGGGAAAACAGACAGGCATTTATCAAAGAATTATTCTGATGATGCAGTAAAGAACTAAAATACAGCTTTCTACCTATTAGAGCAGGGGCAATCCTCCATGGTGAGCGTTAACAAAAAGTGAGCAAGTGTATACTTATATGGTACAGCGATCAGCAGATAGCACTCTCAACTTATACGGGACCTGATGAAAAAAGGTTATTTTCCTCAGCCACGTTCGCAGGCAGACTAGAATTACACAGTCATTTCAGAAAGTCTTCTTCAGATTAAGCTGTGGGTTTTCTTCTCTGAGACGTCCTTGTTCGTCTCCTTGCAGCATTTCAAGCTCTGCATGTGCCTGTGTGCCCACGCACAAGGCAGGCGGAGGACTGAGTCCAGATCTAGAGTCCCGAGCCCRGGAATTTGGGTAGGAGGCAAAGGAGCTACATTTGAGCCATGGCATCTATAGCCAGCCGTCTTCATTTTTGCAGTGTTCTTGATCACGTTCACATTAACTTTATTAACTGTCCTTGCTTGACTGGAGCACTTTTGATGTATCCCGTTAAATTCAGGTGGCTCATTCACCAAATTGACTGTGGTGGCTCGTGCACCCAAACATCCCACGCTTTCGCTTGCAGGAAGCGACCAGCACCACGCAGGTCGTGTCGCACCGTGCCTCCTCCTCTGCGCTGCCGAGCGTCACCGCGATGCCACCGAGCCAGTGAYGGGCTCGGTACAAGTCTCCCTTGGCCGGGTCTGAGCCTGGTTTCACTCTGTGACTACAAAAGGAGAGGAGCTAAACCGGGCAAGAAGAAAATGCTGGCACTTAGTCCTGGCAAGCACAATGGCCTTATTTATTATTTCATGCATTTTCCTTCTTCTGCTCATACAGTCAGTTCAGATCACATTTTGTCTTCCAGAGATAAATTAGAGCCCACAATGGGCTTCAGACCAACTTTGATGGAAGCTGCTTAAACAGAGCATGAATTTGCCCCTCTACCTTTGCTCTGATTTAAGGAAACAGGCATGCCCAGATTATTTCACCTGAGGTAGCCAAGCATTAATTAATTACATAAAAGCATTTGTGAACCTGTTAAAACTATCTATTAGATGAGCAGTGCTGCTATCTCCACCATCGCTCTAAACGTTTTAATTAATTTGGGGGAATTTACACATGCACATTGTCTGCCAAATTCAACAAAACTTGCTTTATAAACTAATAATAGCATTTGCTTTCACTGTGAAGGAGTTATGCAAGCTCTGTATGTGCTTGCAAGCAGAGAGGGTGCTGGCCTGCGCCCAGAGCCAAGTGCCGCTCGGTGATTTACCAACAAACCGACGTTCTCATCAATATTAGTTTCATATTAATGTCAGTAGAGGTGCAGGGACTCAGCACCATGCACGCAAATGTGTGTTCAGCATCTGACAGGATCAAGCCCATCAAAAATAGTCTTTTTTTTTTGCAACAGGCTGAGAAAAATAGTGATTTGTTTTCTCAGAGTGATGCAGAGCTGTCAGTGAGGCCTCGCTGACTTGTGCTGTCCYCTTTACCTGCTGCAGATTTCACACTGCATTTAGGTAACATAATTGTAACAGCACGTCAGGGCTCAGCTGCTGGAAATTAATGGCTGCTGCATGATTTTTAAAGGAAAAATTATTACCCTTTTTGGCAGAATTTGAGAGGATAACACATTAATTAGGTAGCCCGAAAAGCAAAATAAAATCCTAATCACCTTCAGTGGGTTAGCCACACAGGGCRAGAAACAAGGCCTGCACAGATGTGAGGAAACTTCACCGAACGGGGCAGTGTCAGCTCAGACCACATCCCGGGGAAGCCTTGATCCTCTGCTGCTCTGACAGCGTTTTCCTCTGTGGACACGGGAGGGAAAAAAAAACCTCTAGCACCTGAGCCAGATGGCATGAAAGCACTTGCCACGGAAATTCCCCGTGCACCAGCACAGCTGCCCATGCTGTGCTTCACCGCCTGCCCCACGGTGCTCGTGCCTGGCTGGGAGGACAGGGAGATGTCCTGGAGCAGCCCAGAGGTCCTCGCCCCCAGCACCTGCAGCTGCAGCACGCCGGGGATGGTGCTGCCGAGCCCCGTCCCGGCGTGCCCCGGCCACCGCAGCACCTCCGTGTCTCGCAGTCTCCAATGCATCTGTCCTCACCCCACCTCTGTGGGGTATTGCCCCGTTTCACAACACCGAGGGTAAGGCATTTTCAGGAGCGTTCAGACGTCTAGATAGGCATCTGGCCCCCGATCTTCAAAGGTGCCGAGGCAGTGCCGCACTGCAGCTTGAGTTAAACCGCCTGCAGCCGGAGCTTAAGCACCCCTACGCTTGGGGTTTTCTCCAGTTTAACTACATCACTCCAAATCCACCTAGATAAACCGATACAACCTTTCTTGTATAGACAAGACCTTAATCTCCCCATTTAATCTCTTCTTGCTATTGTTCCTCCTGGCCCGGGCCTCTCGGCAGCTCACAGCACTAATGGCAGCTAGGTGCACGGCTTCCTCGGGACGAGCAGAGCGCTACCCCGCAAATTCATTTCCACTTGTGGCTGGCATTGGACTTGCGCTCCAGCTCCCTGAGGCAATATTAGTTTCGACGTTTCCAGCCCATAAGACTCAAATTTAACATTCAAAATCTATCTCCTTAATTTATCTCCTTCCCTTGATACGATCTTCCCCATGCTTCTTGGTGATTTCTTTGTCATGATAACCACGGTGGTTTTGACAAAGATCCCCGTTCTCCAGCAGTAGCAGGCATGAGGGGGTTCAGTATACCACATCACACTGCTGGCCTGTCAGATTGCATCTCCTGCCTTTGACAGGCCCTGCAACCACATTTTTTAGAGAAATGTGGGGAATCCCATCCTATCACCAGGTCTGTTAGAGAGTCACCGACACGGCACTGCCTGCCCAGCACTGCACATTTGCTGCTGAGGACATCTGTGTGGCTCCCACCTGGATCTGCCGCGCTGGGCAGCTCTGTCCTTCATGGTAATCCCACCACAACTGCTTGTGCACATAATATTGTGCTGTGCCAAGCAAGGACTGTGTTAGTTTCTCCTTTTTCCCTACAGCTGCTCACTCCAGCCAGGTCCTTGCTGTCCCCTGCAAACCAGGGAGCTCCCACTCCAACCCAGCCTTCACCTGGTACCCCTGCCACTCCTTGCAGCACGGTTGCCCCTTGAAATAAAACACAGTGGAGGGAAATGAGAAAAGAACAGACCCTGCAAGAAACAGGAGTCTGGAAGCAGTGTTTTGGGAACACTAATCTCCTGGTGTCATCTGCCTGGTTGGGAGATACTGCTCCTGCAAGGAGAAGATGGTATTTGGTTGTGCTGGTTCAAGGTCCTATGCTCCCCAGCCTGTCACTTTTGCTTGAGCAGATGACTCTGATTGTATCAAAATGAGGTCAGGGTCCTGTTAGAGGTGTCACTCTAGGTGACCACTTAGCTCTCCCCCGCTCCGACCTCAACCCGGATAAACCAGAGGAGACAGCGAGTGGGAGTCAGCATCTGGCTGGGCTCCGAGTCTGGCCTGGTGGGAGGTAGAAGTTTTGTTTTATAGAATCTGCTGTCATGGAGGCTCATGACCAGGTCTTCTGGGCCCAGGTTATTACAAAAATGTAATATAAATTCTGTATTTATGCAAACCCCTTGCTTTCCTAGCCTGTCTCAGTTCCCTTGCAATGTTTCCCAACGGTACCTGCAACTAAAGGTGCGGCTGATACTCTCTGAGAGACAAGGAGGAAGGATGTTTTCCATTTAAACAAGATTTGGAAATCAACTTGGAAATTTTCTGCAGGCCGGTCCCCAAATCTCACCAGGTCTCATTCCAATATAAGGCAGAAATGCACAATTTGGTGTTAATAGAGGCAGCTCTTAACATCTCACAGGGGACACATAGCAGCACTCAGGACTGTGCAGATACTGTTTCTCACTCACAAAACCCCTGCTGTCCCCAACAGTGAACCATTTGCTGTTGCCTAGAAAAGTAAGAACACCACACGGCGTGCTCATCCACCGCCGTGCGGTCTGTGGACACGTGTGTGTGCACCCGCYCACATCCCCTTCCTCACGCTTTCTCACTGACAGCAGGTATTGCACTTATCATTAACTGAACTAGCTCTTCATTTAGCTGAATGTGTGTCTGTGCTTGATATACCACGTAAGAGGAAAATACCAGAAGGGAAATTTGAGCAGASACATCTGCAGGATGTGCAAATCAGCACAGAAACGAGGAATTTGGCAAGTCTCTCGGAAATGATGATAGTGATTTTTTTTTTAATCGCATGCCTTTTACTCATTCAGCCAGGACACTATTTCCTATTTCAAGACATTTCCACATTGCATATCTGCTGGGAATGTAAACACAATCCAGGATTCAGCTACAGCTTTTTTCAGGAGAGAAACATCTGCTTTCCAGTGTCACCGCCAGCCACAGCCCGCGCTGGGAAGCATTCAGCAGAGTGATGCAGCTTGACATAGGCTGGATGGACCACAGCTCCACGTTGAGTTCATGCTGTGTGAGCAGGGCAGGCAAGCTCTCCCCTCCTTATCTCACTTTCCATCCTGTGCAGGTGGGGAATCGAGCTTGGAAAACTCCTCCGGAAGATCTCTGATGAGTGAGTAGGCACGTTTGGTAGTTTCCTCCTGCTCACAAGGCATTGCTGTGGCCCAGCTCTGTGTTTGGAAAAGGCTTTGCACCTCCCTGCCAGGGGAAATGTGAAGCACAAGGACAAAGCGCAGGAGAGGAGCTGGGTGGGGACCAGAGGGGAGAAGTTGGGCAGCAGTGGCTCTGGGACCAGCACCAGCAAAGCCAGGGCTTKCAAATGGAAAAAGGGGGAGTGCACGTCAACAGCACAGGGTGGGGGAAATAAGTGTCATGACCTGCTCGCCACTGAGGGTGCTGGAAAACGTGATGGTTAGTGACTCAGTGGACAGGGATGTAATTTTTCCCATAGGAATTAATGTAACTGAGGGGGGAATGAATGCATGCAGGGACTTACAAAACAGGGACAGTATCTGTGGTGTGRAGGATGGACACATGGGGACAGGACCATCAAATGAAGGCTTTTCAGAGGCTCATTTTTGGGAACAGAAAGGTCTCACCTTCTTTTCCCATGAGGCTGACAGCTGTGCATCCTCTTGCAGAATTCCTGCTACCTCTTCTGATGATTACTTTTTCATCCTTGTCATCATCTTCCTTGGGTGAATAAATCTCAGTCAAGCCAATCAGGGGCAAGGGATGGGAAAACAAATCAGTGCTGAAGGTTAGCAGAACAGGGAGTTAAATGATTGATGATGAGACTCCAGAACTGCAGGCAGAGAAGGGCCAGCAGGACGTTGCTGTGCTTCCCAACCTGCCTTCCCCTCTGTAACCGTTCTGTTTTCCACACAGAAAACCAGGTTTCCTTAGGCCCACATAGCTGTTTGCCAGGGAGCAGAAGCACCACTGGAACCACCATCCTGCACTGGTGACTCCTTCGAGGGGGCAATGAGCAACTGAAGGAGAGCAGGAAAGCCCCCGTGTCCTCACAGGACAGTGATGAAGAACAAAGCACCCAGCTGCCTGCAGGCTGGGAGGCAAAGGAGGTTTCCCACTGTTTCCCAGAGAGGCAAAGGCCATTGAGGCCTTCTGCACCAAGGAGACCCATGGGCAGGGGACGACGAGAGATGTTCCCTGCAATTGCTGTACAAGGGGTATTTTATACCCAGCACCACAGTTCAAGAAAGACCACCACATGGTCTTTCTGCTTTGGTTTACAGCTTTCTCCATTTATCCTATCTCATTGGTCCCTCTTGCACTCACCCCAATTTGGCATGATGCTATCAAAGCACTTTGCTGTCCTTTTCAAAGTCTGTCTTGCACTTTAGACATATGCTCCCTTCCCTGATATTACATTTCTGCTGCATTTTCTGCTTCTGCAGAGTCATGTTCTCTCCCAGTGCAAAGCTATGCAGTGACGTGGCAAATTTACACGTCCTGAAACTTTGGCCAAAAGGGCTGCTGAATTTGAGAAAAAATCCAAGACTGCTATTCCAGCTGTCCTCCCTTCCTTCTGCCTGGGGTGCGTATGGGTACCTCATTTGCCTCATGCTGCTCTCTCCAAGGTGGATGGAGAAGGTCACCTTTTCTCAGGAGGGTTTAATTCTGGTTCAGTGGCACTGAGCTGGGTTAAAGAAAACATGGAATAAAGGAGGACAGGTACTCCTATAGACAAATTCATAATGGGCTGATACAAGAAATTTCTGCCTTTTACTATTTTCTAGCAGATGTTACTGTCCCTTGCCACTCTAGCCAAAGCACCTTGACTCTTCAGCTGACAGTTTGCAGCCAGGTACCTTAAATTTAAACTTGCATCAATACCTGTTCCAGAAAAAATGGCTCAGGATGGTGACCTTTGGCCAATGGCCAACTGAGGGCAGTAGCCTCTCAAAGTACCCCACAGATTGTGCCTGTCACTGCCTCGGCCACCATCAAAACTGGGACATGCGATCACTGCTACAGGACCTTGTCGAAGTGGTCTTAAATAAGCTCTGAAGTTAAAAACTGAATGCAGCATTTGACACAGAGAACCCTGATACATCCTGTTAATTACCCACATAAGAATAAAATTGTGATAATTAGAAGATCAGATAATGGTGCCTGGGAAACACCAGAGCAGCAACAGCAGAAATGTTGGTTTAGTAATGAAATGCATGTTAAGTACCCTTAAATACCTCATTACCAGCTGGGGTGTGATTCTCAGCACCAGCCTCAGTGTGCTAACAGCAGTAAGACACATGGAGCTTCAAGGTGAAATGGATATTTTCTCACCATTTTTTATATTTTGGAAAATGAGTGAAATGAAATCRTGCAAAAAACTTTTTTTCACACTGTTTTTGGTTTTCAGCCTGGTGAAAATCACTGAGTTGCACTCCTCATTTATTTAACTTTCCCCACCCTCCCAAGAGATGTAAGGAGAGCCCAAAAGGCTCTGAAAACCAGAGCAAGGAAGAGGAGGAGAGGATGT
This sequence comes from Oceanodroma leucorhoa, assembly GCA_030449065.1. Classification (NCBI taxonomy): domain Eukaryota; kingdom Metazoa; phylum Chordata; class Aves; order Procellariiformes; genus Oceanodroma; species Oceanodroma leucorhoa. The sequence continues at coordinate 5,374,052 of JASVER010000047.1, read as the reverse complement.
GGCATCATTGCAGGAAAGTGCCTTTAACCACCAAATGGAAACTGCCACGGTAGAGAGATCTCACGCTTTGACTTTGCCCTCAGCCCAGACATCTTCAGGAGGAAATAGCACCAAGGAAGTGCAYGAAGTGGGTAGGAGTGAATGAAATAAATACATGGTACAGCGTACCTGTAACAGGGCATTAGGGCAAGTCCTCCAACAGAGACCAGCTGTTTGAGCAGCCTCTTTTTCCTGTATACTGTTTGTGGCATTTCAAAGAGGCTTCCTTTTCAGAAGACCCGGATTCACATCTGCTGGAAAAGTGAGTTAAATTTGGGCAATTAATGAATCCTTTTTGGAAACTTTGGCTGTCCCACTGTAGGATATTCAGGAACACAAAGCCTTTCGTGTCAAGCGGTCTGTAGTTGGTAAGATCAACGCTTAGAGTAAGTAATCTGTGGTTAAACCAAAAACAAATAATGAGAATAGCTGTGTCACGGGTTTTAAGCCTCCTTAAACCAAACCAAAGGAAAGAAAGGGGTAGGAACAGCAACCACTGAAGCAACTGGAGGGGTTATCCATCTCTGGAAAAGCTACAAAAGAGGGGTTCAGCACAAAAGCCAAAGCCACCCCTGCAGACAGATTCCCGTCTCCAGTTTGCCCCAGCTCCCAGCATGTGCAGCAGCAGATGAGTGGGCTCCTGCTAGGAAGGACTACCTACCCCTGCCCAGTTTTGTTTTGCTGAATATGATACCATTAAAACTTGTCTGTCAGAGAAGGGACTGTCTTTAGGTCATTTGCTGGCTGCTTGGCTGCCCTTTGGCCAGACATGGCACTGTGACAGTGCCAGGTAAGTGTCTTGGAGAAACACAGCTCAGTTTTTAATCCAAATACTCTATAGACTTCTGAATGGGTTCAAATACCACACAAGTAAACAAGCTCAAGAAACTACAGGACACAGTTCAGGACAAAATCGTAAGCAATCTGTCATTGAAGGAGATGGACCATGGCAAAAGATTTTCCAGTTGTGTCCACCGCAGGAACTCCCTCAAAGGCAATGCTATTGTGAGTGTGCCTTTGCAGCCGTGCATACATGACCGTGACTAAGGCCTTTTTATTGCATTGAATCCTACTGGCACTCCCTTGACAAGCATTTGGTCTTCCTGTCCAAAGCCTCTTATTAAACTACCAAGCACTTTGTAGTTGGGAAAAAGAGTTCATCACGACTGTTCCTCAAAGCCTGTGAAACCTAGGAAGTGCTGAACAGCCTTTCTTCAGCAGCTGTAGATACTGCTTATAGATTAAAATAGGAACATAAGCTAAAGAGTCATTTGGGGTTTTTCTTAAATCACTGAAGGTTGTGAAGTTGCCAAACGCTTGCTCTGCTCCGGACATACTTTGATAGCCAACTGGCAGAACATTAGGATTATGGGATAGGGATCAAGTTATTTAATCATTAGCATCCTGTGTCTCCAGCCCGTGATTCTAAAGGTAACATCAGTCAGTACTTAATTAAAGCGTGATACAATTTCAAACTTGTAAGCCAGTGTTTTGGGTTGGGTGAGATTGTAGAAAGGGTGCTTTCCAAATAAAGATTTCTCCTGCTCAGCAGATTTCTGTCCAGAATATTTTGTCTACTGTACCATTTTTATGAGAGGCCACTGAACTGAAAATGGGCTTTGGACAAAACAGCAGCACATATATATCTGGGAGTGGTACCTATAAATGGGTCCAACATTGTAAGTTGTGACCTGATGGACTCCCTGTGGATACCCAGGGGATCTCTCCATGCACAGCTCAGGCTGATCGGATCAAATCGCAGTGCCTTAACATCCATGGCACTGCCAAGGCTGTGGCACCCATGTCTCTCTCCTAGACCAAAGATGATCTTTAAAAGTTAAAGCCTCCCCTTCACTTTGGACTGAAACATATCTACATGGTAGATCAAATGTTTTGTTTTCCTGATGTTGCTACAGAAGAATAGGGGGTGGCAAGTAATTCCAACACAGAAGAACAAAGCAACAGGATTAGTTCTGCTTCTTGAAAACCGTAGTTCTCAAGCAGCTCTAGGAGACCACAGAAGGAGTCACAAGTCCCAGCAGGAGAAGGATACAGATTTGTAGCAGAGGACCAGCCACATCACTGCAGTCTCTCCCAGAAGAAAGATTTCATGAGTCAGAGGACACTACCCTTAGCTCAGTGAATACCCAAGGGGAAACTGAACGTGGAACTACATATGGACGTACATATACACACACCCATACGTATATATTCTAATTGTGCATTTTTCACGATAGCTCACTAAACACTGACTGTCTGCCTACCGTCTTTACAATGCCTGTAATGGTTCTTTCACATGTCTCTGAACATGCGAAATCCAAACCCAGGGCTGGGGCTGTTTCAAGCCTGAGGCAGCTGGGCCCTTTTCTAGGAAAGGGTTGTAGCAAGTAGGAAATCCAGTCTTTAGTTCCAGTGCTAAAGTGGGTGAAGAAAAAGATTTTCTTGCAGCATCCTCAGAACAAAGGAAATGGCAGAGAAGAAAGGTCCAGCACAGCGAATCCTAACACTAGGGTCCAAAGCCCATCTGCCCATCTCCAGGCCCATATTCCAGAAACACCGGGAGATGAAGTGCTGGCACCCAGTCCCAGGCAGGGGACCTTTGTTAGGTGTCCGTCCTCAGGAGAGAGGCAATAGCTCAGATGGCCCCATGCCCAGCATTTCGTTTTGTCTGGCTCTGGACAACCTCCAGCATAGCCTGGTGGCTTTCTGCATCTCTCTCCAGCAGTACTGACCCCTCGCTATAGACTGTGTGGGGCTGGGTACCTGCACCTGGCTGCCGTTGCAAGTCTGCGGCAAGTCTGTGGCAGCAGTGGGATGTGGTCCAGATACCTGCCTGATCCATCCCACCCCTCTTTTGGATTTGCTCTAGTTTTCTGACCCCAGGAGGAAATAATCCAACCAAAAAATGCTCAGCAGGAGTGAGGAGCATTTCCTCACCTTGGGGAAATGTGAAGAGCCAAGGCAGGCTCTCAACCATGGCAGCATCAGCCACCGTACACCAGCCCTGGGAGTCACAAAGCACAGCACAGACTTGGCATGGCAAGTGATCTGTCCTTAACTTGCATAATGCAGAACAAAACAAGGTCGTTCCCATTAGCAACATAGAATCAGCTCAGTGGAGTCATTTATCAGGCAAGTTACCGTCAACCTTTTCTTCATTGTTTTACCTGGTCTCAGGGAACTCTGTTGTTTCCAGATGGATACGTGATGTCCAGGGCACCGCATCCCACCCCCAAGCGATTTGCTTGCCTGTTACCCCAATACCACCAAACCTAGGGCATAAATCTTCCTAATTCATTGCATTTCTGACAGGTGCCTGTGGTAATGCCAGCAGTTGTGTAGGACCGGGCTTTAGCATAGTGCTCTTCCAGTGTTGCCTTCCTCAAATGACGCTTACCTCTTGCTACGCCAGGTAAAACTGAAGTACAGGAAAAGAAATGACACTGTACCTGACCATCCCTTTGTCAGAAGTTACTGCACTTTTGTTTCATAAAACCTAAGGTGACTTTCAAGAAGATGTCAGCTGCTTTTGGTACAACAGACTTTGCTGCTACTAGAGCCTGATGTAGGCTACTGGGTTACCACACAAGCTGGCACAGAAATGTAAAGCAATAAAAGCTTAGCAGTCATAAGGCACTAAACAGCGGAAGGAAAATTGACTAATTAAAAGGCTTTTTAAGCTGTCCTGTCAGGGTTGTTTTATTTAAAAGCCATTTACTGAAAATGAGCATTTCCTCTCTAATTTGTGCTCCTTCACAGGGGATTATCATCTCATTGCCACAGTTTGCATTGCTTGTCTGTGTCTGYGTGATGGGGCAGAGCATGTTTTTCAGGGCTACATCATCTGCACCAAAGAGGCAAGTTGCCAGGCGTAGTGAAGGTGGAAGTTCAAAGTTGAGCTTACGGATAGTTTGTGAGTTTAATGCTGCCTGGAGCTACAACTGTCCTGCATCCCCACTTCTACGTCGCACCAGGGGACTCCACAGCCAAATGGCACCATSTAAAAGACTGCAACTTGCTGAGGAGGGTAAAAGGTCCGGAAATAATGTGGTGCAAGAGCTAAAAGCTTGCTCTTAGTAGATGTCCTAGCACTTGTCAATGGTTTGTTCAATAGTCTCAAAGGGAGCGCTCCCATTCTTCAAAGTAACCTTTTCATCTGGCCCTTTCAGGATGGGAATGTGTTTCTGGGCTCTCCTGTTATCGGTGCTGCTGACTCGGTTTTACGTCAGACAACACGTCGGGTATTTTCATCCAGCCTTTCACACCAGACATGAGTGACTTCTGTTCCTGCTCTGAGCAGGGCCAAAGCAATCCAGGTGCAGCCAGGGCTACGCAGCTGTAGAAAGCTCAAGTATACTGTAACTGCAGTGACTTGACTTCTAGTTAGGAGTTGGCTTGGCTGGTGGCAGGAGGGCTTCTCCATATCATGTCAATCTGCAAGAGACTGATATTCCCTCGGACTCAGATCCTCAGAGAGCCAGGGTTACGTGCCCGGTAGAGGGTTTTCTGATATTCCAAGCTGTTCAGACCTCTGAGGCAGACCRAGTTGTCTCTTTGTGAGTCACCAAAACCAGAGACCACTTTCTGAAATGCTTTTGAAGGTATCTTCCACTGAGTGCTTTTTTGGGACAAGCAGGGACAAGTTCCAGTCTAAGGGCTCTGCAGGAGAAATGCTCAGCTACTCTTCCACATACAGGGGGGTTCTCCAGTGRCTGTAACTGTGACAGTATAGCATACTGCAAGAGAATAATATTATAAGYAAGACACACTATTTTGAGGTCCAAGTCAAACTCTACCTAGAAGCTAACAAGCATCAACTGTCCAGATGAAAGCATTGCATAAAAGAAGCCTTAACATACTCCTTTAATTATTTTGCACTTCGGTAGCCACTGGAGACCTCAGTGGAGTCATGCTGCAGCATGCCAAGCACTATATTAATAAATGTCACGGGCCAGTCCTTACCCCAGAGAACCCAGTGTACATAGACAAGGCATATTCTGAGAAGCAAGCAGAGAGATGACATGACTACCCCAAGGCTGAACAGTAGGTGGTTGGTGGAGCAGAGATTTCCCAGCACCACACTGCTCTTGAGCCTCAAGAGTCCTGGCTTTGTGCACCAGCAATTGGCAGTGGTCAACCACAAAGCCCTGCTTAGTACCTGAAAGGCAAAAGTATGTTTTTGCCTCACATTCCAGTACCTTTTTGGAGGAGGTAGGAGGGTTTGGTTTTTTTTTCTTGTTGACTCAACATTTTTTTTTGGCTAAGAAGGTTTCTGTACTTCTTATAGAGACAAAAAAAGACAGTTGTTTAGCTCCATCTTCTTCACACAGTTGAGTGCACATCCACCATGGGTCCAAAATACAGGTGTTCCCCAAGAAGCAACTTTTGTGTGCCCACTCCCAGGATGGGGTACCAGAACCTCTGTCCTGTGTCTCAATGCATAAGTACACTCCAGGCATACAACTGGCTGTGTACCGCTCACTAGGCAGAGGCACCTGCATTTTTTTTTAGCTTGCCTGAGTGCATAAGACCTTCCAGAAAAGAGCTAGACAAGAAGCAGACTTAGGCTCACCAAAATGAATTGCAAACAGCTTCAAGAACTTGCTGGAAAACAGGTGAGCTGAGACAAGTGACACCGAGCCTGCCTGGCTCATCCATCGCAGCATGTTCAGCGCTGCCTGCGTGCTGGTAGCATTGCACCAGCCATGGGCAGAACGGGAGGCAGAGGGGAGCAGGGAGCTGCCTCGAGAAACGCAGCAATGCAGCAGCATCCATCCTGCAGTCATTTCAGCTCATTGAATCGTTTCACTTCTAGAAACCGATATTTAAGGAAGTCTATTCCTGAAAAATGTTTCTACAGCTGTGGACCAGAGTCCTTTAAGTATTCTTAGTCTATGRGTTCAGGGTCACGAGGCAGTGCCTCACATTACACTAGGCTTATTGCCAAGGCATCAACAGGGGATGAGTTAAGCGTAATTGAAAAGCACTGGCCCAGCTGTTTGTAGATTTGTACAGCTTATGCCAGGGTTTGGACAGCAAGAATCGCCCCTCTGTGTGCAACATAAAATATGCTGTAAGAGTGTGAGGATATATATTAGAGCCTCTGCACAGCCCAAACATGCCAAACAGTTATTGGCTTTCTTGTGGACATAAATAGTAAACCAAATTAATCGTTAGTCCCTCAGTAGGAGCTAATGATACACTTGGCTTTCTGGCCATATTCTGGAATAAAAAGGAGCATGGTATTAATTAACTACAATCAATGTATTCATTACACTGTGTGAGACCTGGATGATTCCGTTGTTCATTTTAAATCAACTACAAAATGTGATTATTGCAGAACTTAGCAAGTCAAATGGGTTTCTGAGGTAACGTAAGGTAATTAAGTGTTCTTGCACGATTCCTCTGTTCTTGCAATGTCCATATGGACAGCAAACGTGGAATTGCTTACACGAGGATGTGGATGAAAGACACATCTTTAGCACTCTAGCTGACAGCCCTTCACCTTAAATAACCCATGAGCCTCATTATACTGGACAGATTTATAGGGGTGAAGGTGCCAAAGTAGCTTGTAGAGTACCTGGCTAATACCAGGCATGACACTGGAGAAATACCTCACGTGGTGCCTGTTTCAGCTTGCAGCAAGGCAGATTCATGGTCTTCCAGGTTGCAGAATGGTGGTGATCAATTAGAGGGTGACTTGSGTTAAAAGAGGGCAAGTCTACAACTGCACATGCCAAGGTAACAATCCCAAAGGGGACAAAGGAAACAAAGACAATGGAATAAAGATGGTGCAATTAAATTCTCCTCCCATTAACTACATCACTTTGAACACAGAGTTGCTGAATATGATTGCCACAAGATAAGGAACAACAGTTCTTCAGTGTGTTGGTCCAAATTCACTTCCAACACAGGCAGAAGCACAGAAAATAGCACCAGGGACAACTGAGAGCAAAAAATGAGATAAAATGAATATAGTATGAATATATGCTGTATGAATATAGTCTGAATAATGAAAAAAGGCATTACAGGTTTATTCATTATAGACATGTTCATAGCAGAATGCAACACGACATGTAAATCAACAGCTGTACTGAATGCTGGACAGTGGTGGGGTAAAGTTTATATTGCCTTGACTCTTGTGAAGGAGCCCACCTTACACAGGCAGGCTGCCTGCGAGATGGTGACTGTGGGACCTCAGGCAGAATATTTCCTGGAAAAAGTTGGTTTGCACTATCCTGAATTTTTCACCACATCCAACGGACAGCCCATGTTCAAGAACTGAGGAAGACCACTGTTCTCTCTTTAACTCAGGGTTTAGGACACCTTCTCAGAAAATAAGACATTCCTGGTGCAAACCCACTCTGTGTCTCATTCAGCACAAGGCTTCAAACTGAGAGTCTGCCATCACAGAACAAATTCTAAGGTACCCTGGTGTGGGTAACCTGCAGTCCCCACTGTTCACAGGAGCCGGAACCAGAGCCTGAAATTAGTTGTTCAAGGGCTAGAAGATTGGGGTTTTCTTCCTGCGGATTAATCATCATTTAAGTTACCTTATAAAAAGCAGAAGATCCAACATGAGGGATTGAGAGTGCTTGCAGTATCTTTCTCCCGACCCTCAAGAGTACTCTAATCCACACCTGCTGGCCAGGGCAATGTCCTTGCAGGAGGGAGGTGCAGTTTCAAATTCCCACTCCCCTGCCCCAACCACCTACCTTACTCATTACAGCTAGAAACCATGTGCTGGGCTGTAATACCTGAGCTTAACCTTGCAAAGATCCTTTAGCTCCTCAAACAAAGAAGTTCTTTGTGGGTGTCAAAGCATCAGCTCTTCCTGAAAGGTTAAATAGGGCCTTGACTCCTTCAATTACTTGGCTTGGAGACAATGAGGCTAAGCAGGCTAAGCAAAGCTCTGCATGTGAAAACAACTGAACTGACATGTATTTAGTATGTTGCTGGCTTCTCCTCCCAGAAGCTTTGATCAATGTTCAGAGAACAGGTAAAATGTGCAGTGCATGCCCAGAACTAGGATGCCGGTGGCAGTTCCAACAAGACACCCAGGCAAAAAAACCTCCTGATCGGATGTGATGCAAATAACGAATACCACACAAATCCTCCCATCTGCTAATCTCTAAAGAACTCTGCTGATGGCTCCTCAATGAGTTTTGCAGCCACCATGGGAGTAAAGTATTTTCTCCATTTTCAATGCCAAGAGACTGAAGCTTAGAGAAATTTGGCGAAAGCCACAGAGCAAATCTGCCACGCCAGAAAAGAGCTCCAAACTTTCAGCTCCTATTCATGTTTCAGCTCCTGTGGTCTTGCTACCTCTTGGTGCACCGAGAGCAGGGAACTCCAGTTAAGCTAACTTATAAATATGACCAGAGACCACATTGCTCCAGTCCTGCCTGTCTAATCAAGTCCACCTCCTGTGTCCCCTGAGAGCACTGGAATGACAGGGTGACCTTTGCGATGCAGAAAACCTTGCGAGATGTCTCCCTGGGTATTAAATGACCACTCATTTCAGGTCGTGCCCTTCTATTACAATGACATCTTTAGGATTTAGAAAAACTGTGGTGCAGACACTGGACAAACAGTGAGGCACAGAGGGGACAGTAATACCAGCAAATAAAATGGGCCCAGACCCATTCTCTGATCCTGAGGTCAATGGCCCACCAGATCACATCTGTCCAGCTTAGCTTTCTGCAGCAGGGTGGCTACATCCAAACCGCTTAGTGAGACTGGGTCCCAGCTGATCCCCAAGCCATGGGGCTGGACATTGCCTGAAGGTCCGAGTTGATTCAGGTCCAAACCATGCTAGGCACAGCAGCAGCAGGTCAACAGAAATCTGCAGATGCCACAAGAGCTGCAGCAGCAAACCTCCTCCATCTTTGGAGAGGGTGCCCAGTCCAGCTCGGAATGCACACACAGGATGTGAACAGACTTTTAGGGTTATCTCTGCCAGCAAAAGGCATTTTCATTGCCAAGGGCACAACATCACCTTCTTACTCACAGCGGCCACCCCTGTGATCTACCAGCAGGAGGGACCCTCTACAGCAGGACTCCCCAATCTGCTGTTGTCAAAATCAGCCAGATTATTTTAACATACCAGTGCTGACTGTTCAAACCCATGTGGCTGACTGAAGCTGGTCAGAGGTTGTTTGTATGGTCTTGTCCAGCATCAGAGCTTTGGAAATGGTCACCTCCAGCAAAGGGACAGTCACTTGTACCCTGAAGAGGTAATAACATCTTCAAATGGCATAGTTAACAGCAAAGGGAGAGTTTGCTTCTGCCCTTACTGCTGGGGCACTGACTTGTCTTTTCCAATTTACGAAAAGCACTGGGTCAATTTTTCTGTAAAAAGAACTGTTGCAGCTACAACATGGGCAACAACAACACAAGGAGAAAATCCAAACAGGACAGATGCATCCAAAGGCTTACACCATCTTGGTGGGGATCAGGTTGAGAGCAGGTTAAGCTCAGTTGTGGTGGTGATTTGTGACAAATGGGATTGGATTGATATGAACATGAATAATCATATCAAACAGACCACTAGAAAGCTACTGAAGAACAGCCTATTTCAGTCGTGACCGATCCGATTCATAGCCAAATTAGCAACCCAGAGAGTGAAAGGCTCGGTATCGCATTACCCATCCAGCCCAGAAGCTATCTTCAGACACAGCAGGAGCTCTGTCTTGTCTTCAGACCATCCCAGATCTCTGGGGGTGAGCGTGAGGAGGATAGAACAGGAAGGGGGACATGTACGATGAAAAAAATAAAGCATGTTTAGTCTTGTGGGCTGGAAGTGGAAAAAAGATCATAAAGGAGCAAAACCAAAGCGCACTGACAAAAAGGAAACATTGGACCTTGGAAAGATAAATAGATTTAATGGTGTTGTGAAAGTATTTTTAACTCGTGAGGTCTTTCTCCTGCTTTACAGCATATCAAGAAGAGTGGATACTTTTTTGGTTTCACTTCCTGTCTTTTTTTAAGCTTGTCTTCCCCAGTTTTATTTGGCACATTCTTAAATAGAAAGGACAAGATCTGAGATTTTACCAAATTCGTTTTCAAAGTATCAAAGAAGTATTTTGTCTTCTGATTTGAACTGCCACTGTTGTACAAGTAAAAGCTGGTCTAACGCAGTGCAAAGAAACAAAAAACTCTATGCTCAGATTTCTGCACCAATGTAGTGACGTGCTTTAAAGACTGGTTTAGAAAATGGCTTAAGCAAAACCATGTTCGAATTTATTTCAGCAACCTGATCAATTTGACAATATTAATTAACAGGCTTTAAACTGTAGTTGTTAAATCAGTACTAAACTGCCTGTGGAAGATGCTTCAGAGCTTCTACAAAAAACTTCCCAGGTTTATCAGCAGGCTGTTGCCATTTGTGCATGTGGAAAACGTGCTCTTGAAAACGTGGGTTTAAGCAAAGCCAAAGCAGAACTGTCAACAGCTAAAACAGAGCAGCTACCTAATTTTAACTATTAACTGYAAAAACACGTGTTTCCTTTGGAAACAGGAGGAGCACTTTCAGAAGTGGCTGCCCCTCGCAGCTGGCCACCTCTCTGAGAGAGGTTACTGCTCCGGCAGTAACTGTGTTGGCAAATTCAGCACGTTTGTGTTCCTCAAAGCACAGAGGCGACTGCTGCGGCTTGGTCTGCTTGCAGAGGGAGTCCTAGCTAGGACATCAAACTGCCTGCTGGAGCAGCTAAGGGCTGTAACCTGCAATGCTGGATGGGGCTGAYGCTTGGGGAGCAAAAGCACCTTGAATTGCTCAGTCAAGATTCATTGGAATACAGCCGCCAGTTCATCCGAACWGGAGGGCCACCTTCATAAATCATACCGAAGCGCCCTCGACTCTAACTTCTTTTGACCTTATTTCTTATACTTAAGGTGCACCCTCTAAAGAAAAAAAAAGAGAGAATTTAGCTTATTTTATCATCAACCCCTAGCAAGCTTCTGAAGAAAATCAAGTTTTTAAGCTGTTGGCTCCCTCTCCTTGGAGAGACACTCGCAGTCTGCAGGACAGCTGACTTTAAAAGAGCATCAACAGCTTCAACTGGCTGAGAGTATGGCTTTGTAGCAGCCCATGGCTGTTCCCGAGGGTCTTGTGATCCCCCAGCCAAAGTCGCTTATGTGACTTCCCTTCTAGCTCTTTGTTTTGGGCTCCAGCTCTGTTTCTGCAGCAAAGCCCTTCCCCACCCCAGTTTGGTCAGCACCATTTTATTGAAGGGGACAGAGATTCCCGCTTAAAAATACCTTCCACTTAGTGGAAAACACAGATGAGAAAAGCCCAAACAAAACCACTGATCATGAAATTCAAATGCCATCCGAGGCTGCCGGGCAATTCACTGAGGTGCGTCCCTGTCTTCTCACCCCGTCCTCAGCGGTGGAGGGAGGGCAGCAGAGACAAATCAGCTAATCAGTCTCCATCCTGATCGCGCTGCAGTTCTGGTGGCCAGTTCCTGAGAGCAGTTTCACCCAAAATAGGTGTTTTTAAACAGATTAGCAAGTACCGGGCCTGTCTATTGGTGATGGCAACACTGCAGGAATGTACTGTCAAGGCAGCCTTGTGCTAACCATAAGGAAGGACTTTTATTCACGGGCAAATTTGCCTACACACAGATCCTTACCCCACCACAGCAGGGTAAAGTCTCTCCTTTCTATTAGGCTGCATGCTCCAAAGATCTCCCTAGCTACAAAAAGCTGAACTTCAGGTGTCTGCAGGAGACACCTCAGGAAGAACAAGAAACCCCACCAAACTCGGAGGACTCCTGCCGCTGTGATACCTTTACCACCRTCAAACAGGATCCCTGAGTGCCACAGCCTGCCAGCTTTTCCTCCTCTCTCACGCTTGTTACTTGTTAGGCTCTTACGACCATGTTCTCCAGTTAAGCCACAAACTTCCATGACTTTTTCTCCTCTGAAATAGGGAATTGCTCCTAAATTGCTCCTAATTGCTCCTAATTGTTCCTAAAACGCAACAAAATGAAACAGAGTTTAAGTGACTTTCTCAAAATCACATGGGAAGCACAGGTAGAAGCTAGAACAGCAGTTCAGTCTTACCAGACCAGTGTCCTACTTGTAGTACCATCCTTCCTTCCAGATGCTCAGCCTTTTACAGGAAGCCGAGATAAAAAAGAGGTTTCCAGCGCTGCTGTGCCCCACCGCTGCCTACTCTGCAGGGCAGGAAGCACCATTGTTATTCTGAGCTGGGCAACCCCCACGCATCCATCTCTGCAGGGAAAATACAGCCAGTATCAGCAGCCACAGCCAAGGACACTGCTGATGAAGATGCCACGTTGAAACGGATGTCCGGGATGTTTGTGATCATCAGGGTTGGGGGTGTCTCTGGACCTGGACCAATTCCAACRCAGAGTTTTACAGCCTTCAGCTGCCCAGATCAGAGCTTGCCCCTTTTYCCGGCTCACGGCTGCTCTGTAGTTGAGGGTGGCAACATTTTTGCTTCTGTGGGGAAAAACAGGGACACAAGGAATGTCTTTTGCAACACATCACGTGAATGGGAACACTTTCCTCCATTTCCACCTCCCTCAGTTGACTTAAGCGACATAAATCCTATGGCAAATAAAAAGACATGAGGGTCCTATCTGCTGCCACAGTCCTGGGAACAGGTAAGCTCAAGGGACTCCAGGATGAGATGCAGAAACAGAAAAAAAAATCCTGTGCCTGGATGCACATTCCTGGTGGCTTCTTGAAGACCGTCGCTGGGGTGCCAGGACTGTCCTGGGCTCCAGGACTGTCCCAGGTGGGCTTGTGACCCTCGCGCATTCGAGCTCGCACGGGTAAAATTCCTGCTGCCTTCCAGCGACGGATGCGTTTTTACAGTGTGCAAAACAAACAGATTCCCATCTGAAAAAACAGGCCTTTCTGCCAAAAGGCTCAATCATACAAGCAGTCTCATCGACCTTGCGGGGGCCGATCCGATGAGTAAGGACTAGTCCCATGAGTAAGACCCACAGGACTGGACGCAGCTTGTCATTTTTTTTCAAGTGCGTGCAGGCCTGCTAAAGCTGACCTGCAAATCGGGAAAGAAAGCAAACATTAAAGGTTACACTGTCCTCTCTTATAAGGCAAACCCCGAGATGCCTGAGGCACTCTTCTTTCCCATCGTACCTCCTTGGTCACTCCAGACAGCCCCAAACTTGGGAGTTACAGCCCCCTTGCCTGAAATAAGAACATCGTCTGACAATTTAGATAAGCCCCACCAACTTCCCAAAGCTCATTTGCTCTCCTTGCTTTACCTGGAGTCCCTCCAGTGCAGCAGTCAACATGCTAAACTCCCTAGCGTGTACTTAGAAACAATCTTCTTTAAAAAATGCATGCGAAAGTGTTAACGCCTGCATGGTGAGAGGGCTGGAGCGGGGGCTGCGGGCAGGTAACACCACTGGCTTTCCTCTGGTCAGACATTCCCCTCCATTTTCTGGAGTGGGTCTGAACAGAGCTGACCTCTTGTTAAATCTCCCTGGATGAATAATTTTTTCTTTAGAAATGTTTTTACTAATCCTAGGGCAACTGAATAAACCCAGACAAGGAGAGTTTGGTGGAGGCAGGTGTGCAATTCACGTTCCCWGCTATTTCAATAACTCATTCATACAAGTACATTTATAATAATGTATGTGCACCAGGTGTGACAAGAAACATAACTGTAACTTCTGCAGTGTCAGCAGCATCATTAGCTTCTGGGAACTAAAAGCAAACAAAAGCACATTTTAAATGCTGGTTTAGTAGGGAATGCCCCAAGAGGATTCACTGGAGTTTGCCATGTGCTAAATCACATGGCACAGAAGATGGGTTTGCATTCTTCCTATTCATCTTTGCACGCTATTCTCAGATTTGTTATCACCAAACAGCATATGCATGCAAGATGCATATTATCAGCTCCTGTATGTACACATGATCATTTAATTTCCTGATGTCTCTGAAACACCTGGACAACAGAGAAGAGAGAAAATATCAGTGGTGACACTGACCTGGTAAAAGGTTTGCTGCAGCCTGTTTATGGGGGATTACTATAGTGTGCTGATTAAAGAGATTACGATTATCTCTTTATAAGAGATTTATCTGCTGTGATTGTGTGTACATAAATACCTCACTGCAAGTAGCTGGAGGAAAAGCTATGGTCAGATAATACCAGATCCAAGACCAAAGTATATGGGATGAGTGACAACAAATCTCTCAGAAAGCAAAGAATGTCTAGCCAGATGCCACTAAATCCTGGCTAGGTGATGTTTCTTCTGACAAAGCCAGTGCCCAATCCCCATCTGGCAAGAACTGGCAAAGCTCCAGTGACCGGCTGAAGAGCTGGCCTATACCCGACAGAAATCCCATCTTTCCCTTCTGCTTCCAAAATAACCGGGCAGAAAGTCAGCAAACCTAGCAAAGTGTCAGAAGTGAGCTAGTGGCTGTTACGGGTTGAGGTGGCTTGCCACAAATCGGCTTTCAGATTAGCCTTTGAGAGGCCCTCTGGAGTTGTAATGACGTATTATGCAGTGTATACAACAAGGCTGTGGTAGGTCATATCAAATCTATAATGTTGCAGATGTGAAGCAGGGGGAAAATCCAGACCCATACTTTTCTTACAACATTATTAGTCCATGTATTATTTCAGCATTAAAAAAAAAAATGTTGTTTGATGATTAAAGGTCACATGAAGGTGATGTCAAGCTCACCTCCAAATAAAAATCATAAGAGATCAATCTGCACCACTGCTGACCACAAAGTGACGGAAGGGCCACCCCAGGCGATGCAGACGCAGGAGCCAGAGCAGAGACTTCAGCAGCGGCTGCGTTGTTCTGTGCTGCCCTGACGGAGCAGCGACGGCTCTGAGATGCAAGTGCCTCCTGCAAAGCTCTCCCTGTAAGCAGGATGCTCTGCCCGGTTGATCGGTACCCTTGGAGTCACTGGGGGATGGAACTGTTTAAATCGGGTTGTTGCAAAAACTGGGACTTCAGAGCAGATCAGTGACAGCCAGTTGTTTGTGATCATCTCTTCTGGCATGACTACATGGGAAAAGGCGCCTTTTAACTCCGGGCTCTGGCAGAGCAGCTCTAACAAATTTTGCCACAGTGGTTTAAGACATCCCCTTTATCTTGCAGCACATCCAGACGGGGCTCACAACTGCACCCCGGCTACCCAGTTCATGGCACAGGGAATTAGCCTGTCCAGCACACAGGCACCGAGGCCAGCCGAAGGCACCCGCACCGCTCTGCTGCCGTGTCGCCTCATCCATCACCTGGGACAGCACAACAGTTCGGGGGGTGATGACTGCAAAATCACCCGGCCAAGCCGAGAGTTATGGCGCACACATCTTGCTGTTTGAGGTTTGCTAACACAGTGTTGTTAGTACCCACGGCTCCTGGAAGGTCCCACTCAGGAGGGGTTACCCGCAACAGAGGTCACTGACAGCCCAGAAAGCAGCAGCCATGTTCATTACAAAAGCAGAGAAGCATCCAGCGGAGATGCCAGTGAGCATCTTCTGTGCAGCAGCCCAGAGGCTAGTTCACACCTCAGAAGAGATGGGAAGATGGATCCTAGGCTCTCACAGCTTCTAGGCTTTGCTCCCATGCTTGTGCCTTATCTTCAACACCTCTCACTCCTGGGTAGCCCTATCCAATAGCCCCAGGGACAGGCTCCTCTTAGGCTGTGAATCTTGCTGGCAAGAGGGGTGCTCCTCCAGCCTTGACCTGAGCACTGGGATAAGAGTCAGACGAGGTGGTTTCAGACATAGTCCTCTCATCATCGTTGATTTGCCTGTCTGCCTGTGCTAACTGGTGGCAAATCTCAAGCTTAGGTGACCTGCACCACAGAGGGAATTGATACTCACCTTTCCCTCGAGACCTTTTCTGCAGCCCATGCTTTGGAATTCTGGGTCCTCACAGCATAGCCCCACAGTAAATCCAGCTTTCGTCTCCTTTCACGCTTGTTTCCAGTTACAGGGGTATGAGCAGGAGGTGGGGTGTCCCAAGACAGGCTGGTAGGACCCCGCATCCATCGGCCGTGCGCTGGCAGCTCCCCTTGCCCCTGCCCTGGCTGAGCTCCCGGGGTGGGCTAAGACAGGGCCAGGCTGGCGGGCTCTCCTTCAGACCTTCATCTTCATCAGAGCCTCCAAGTTAGCAGGGGGTCAGGGTAGAGGCCTCAGGGCTGATCACACCATTGTGCCTTATAGACGGTTGCTCAGTCCAGATTCGAAGGCCATGGAGCTTCTTTGCCAGAGCTGGCAGCTGAAATGGTAGATGTTTTATCTGGGAAGCAGGGCCTAAACATAGCAATACTTTAAAAGAAAGTAGTTACTCTTATCTTCTAGTTCAGTGAGGGCAAATGATTTACGGTGGTTGCCTTTCTCTCCTATATTAATGAGATGCATTATTCCCTATCCCCTTAATTCTTTCCACCTTCCACATTCAGCACTCCTCAGTTCTGAAACCTGGCAACTCTTCCCTGGGCTCATCCAAATCTGCTGTCCAGAAGACTGAACTGTGACACTTTCTTTTCCTCTTGCTTGCAATGATACAGAACAAATCAACATCTGCTACCAGGCCATGTGATAAAAGGAGATCCTTGCAAAAAGAGCCTCTAACGCTGAATGCAGAATTTTATTAGAATAAGAAAAAACAAATTATTAACACTGTTCTGCCTCTCTCCATGCTCCTGCCAGGGACATACCCAAATTACTCCCATCTGCCACCCTGTTGCAAATTTAAAAGCAGCAGTAATCCATAGATCCTTGCAACTATGATTAATTCTATCTGGGAAGGAAGAAAACCTCAGAATTCAATGAAGAAGTTACCACATACAAAAGAGATGTTGCCTAATAGTGGCCAGCTTCTATTTTATTAGAACTATAACACTGAAATTAGTTGCTAATGTTTTGAGGTCTGCCTTTGATCTTAATAATATATGTGGTGAGAATTGGACAAATCAGTAATTGTCTCCAGCTGGAGACAAAGCAGTTGGAGAAGAAGTCATTTCAGGATTCTCTGTAGTTGCTTAAGTAAATCCTAGGATTAGGGACATGCAAATTTTCCTGGGGAAGGGAACAGAGGAGGGGCTTGCAGTGTTGAACAGAAAAACGAATAAAAATTATTTTAGGTGGGCTAGAAATGGAAAACGCKTTATTTTAATTAATTTCAAAAAAATAGAAAACTCAGTTTTGGCCTGCTCTGTCTGCAGTGAAAGCCAAAGGCTGAGTTCACAGCTGCAGGTGACAAATCTATCCAAAAGGTCTGTCAGAGCTAGTACCGAGACGGAGAAGAGACACGATGGAGAATTGGTTTTGGAGGTCTCCTCTGCTACGTGAGAGCAGGCGTGCGGATGGAGACCTCCCTCTGAGCAGTGTCTGTTAATCACTTCCACACACCATTCTGAGCGGAGTTATCCCAACCTCACCTCATGAAACTGTCCTGGGATCTGTAAAATATTTAAATATTAATTYGGGCACAAATGAGTAACACTTCGTAGAGGAATGTTTTAACCATAGGCTATAGAGTACTTGCCTCCTTCTGCAGTCCAAGCTAAAATTTTTCTGTAAAGGACACCTGTCCTGCTTGCTGAGCAAGGGGAGCCTTACCCCCAAAATGCCTTGTTCCTCAGAGGTGAAGAGATGAAGACTTCTCTAGTCAGCTTGTGTAAGAGACCCCAGTCTTCTTGCTCCTGTTGYGAGCAGTGCCCAAATCCTCCAAGAGTCCTGCCTAAAAAATCTGGGGAATTCAGATCAGAGTTTAAACAGGCCAAAACTGCACTTTTTAACGAAAACACTCACTAAGATCCTGGTTAGGATGTTGCAATGTAATCTTTGATTTCCCTAATGCTGGGAGCTAATAAGGACACACAAACAATAACGGGCTGATACCACATCATCTCCCTTCTGCAACTACCATGCAATGGCTCCAGGATGCGCCTAGCTAAAATAGATGTGATTCCTTTGGTCTATCTACATTAAATACAAAAGTAGTTTTGGAACAGCAGAGGTGTGTTATGTCCTGTTAGGCTCCGTTTTCCAGCAGGATTACAGAAATGCCACCTTCAAGACTATCAGCAGTCAGACTGGCATTCTTCCAACCAGGTTTTATTCCACAAACACATCCCTTATGCTCTAATTTTTTTGTGCTATGCCTGCATTTAATGAATGCAAATAACATAACAGAAAGTAAACAAACGAAAGAAACACGCTCTCTAATCACTTGAGAGGTTGTCAGCAACAGTTAAAAACAAGCTGGAAATATTTTCATTTGTTGCTCTGGTTTCAAAAGCATTAGGGAAAGATCTTGCCCCATAGGAAAAGGAGAGGGCTTGTGGAGGTGGAATGCATTTATGGACTGCAGGGAGCTATTTGCAATTATTATTTGTAGAACATACCTTAATGGAACTACACTGAAGTGGTTTACTTGTGGTTCAAAGACTGGGTGTTACTCATWCTTTATATGTGGTAGACACTATGAGGTTGACTTGGGCAGGAGCCATAGAATCATAGAATAGTTTAGGTTGGAAAAGACCTTTAAGATCATCGAGTCCAACCATTAACCTAACACTGCCAAGTCCACCACTAAACCATGTCCCTAAGCACCACGTCTACACATCTTTTAAATACCGCCAGGGATGGTGACGCCACCACTTCCCTGGGCAGCCTGTTCCAGTGCTTGAGAACCCTTTTGGTGAAGAAATTTTTCCTAATACCCAACCTAAACCTACCCTGGCACAACTTGAGGCTGTTTCCTCTCGTCCTATCACTTGTTACTTGGGAGAAGAGACCAACACCCGCCTCTC
Organism: Oceanodroma leucorhoa; assembly: GCA_030449065.1. Taxonomy (NCBI): domain Eukaryota; kingdom Metazoa; phylum Chordata; class Aves; order Procellariiformes; genus Oceanodroma; species Oceanodroma leucorhoa. The sequence goes on along the minus strand of JASVER010000047.1, from coordinate 5,355,230 downwards.
TACAGCCTCCTTTCAGGTAGTTGTAGAGGGCGATAAGGTCTCCTCTCAGCCTCCTCTTCTCCAGGCTAAACAACCCCAGCTCCCTCAGCCGCTCCTCATAAGACCTGTGCTCCAGACCCTTCACCAGCCTCGTCGCCCTTCTCTGGACACGCTCCAGCACCTCAGTGTCCTTCTTGTAGTGAGGGGCCCAAAACTGAACRCAGTATTCGAGGTGCGGCCTCACCAGTGCCGAGTACAGGGGCACGATCACCTCCCTGCTCCTGCTGGCCACACTATTCCTGATACAGGCCAGGATGTTGTTGGCCTTCTTGGTCACCTGGGCACACTGCCGGCTCATGTTCAGCCATCAAACAGTTCTGACTGCTCAGCCTTGTGACATGCATGATATGGCCGTGGAAGGCGTCTTCATGTTTCTTCACAATAGTTAGTCACAGCCTGGAAGCTGTTTTGCCTCTGAGGAGGGATTTCCAGGCTTGGGCGTTTGTGGTTAGACACAGCTCCAGTCTCCTGGACTGAGGGCCGATGAACTGGACTGAAAGTTAGTGGTTCAGCTATCTTCCTGGCAGTACTACTTGTCTGTTAATAACAGAGGACCTCAAAGTAAGTCCCTGGAAAAAAAAGGCTGTAGCTCACATAAATCTTCAGACATTTTTAAAGAAGACATCGGGGAATTCACTGTTTGCTTATACCTTTTCTTGCATGTAATGATTTCCAAATGCCAGTTCTTCCTATGTTCTTTGAGTTACTTGGGAGCTCAATTTGTCTCTGTAACTGGAAGTTACAGAGATTTTTTTTTATCTTTTTCTCCCAGCATAGGCTGTTAGCTCTTCAAGTCTATTGCCRTCCATTTTCAATGCTATCTACAGGGATTGATTTTGTTGGGGGAGAGGGAGCAGGAGGGAGGAATCGCAGGAAACGGGATCAAAGTGACGTTCGGAGGTCCCTGAGTCTAGCTTCCCTTCTGAAGCAGGATAAGCTCTACCCATCCCACATCAGAGAGATGTTTAGCTAATCTGCTCTTAAGCTCCTGAGATGGAAATCTCACAGCCTTCAGCATGCTCACAGCAACATACAAATACAGGCAGACCAAAGTTACCTGCTCCATTGCAGATATGTAAGGAAGGGTATAAGGAAAGGACAAGTAGAGAGTGATCTTTTTCTGCTTCCAGCTCAGGCAATCACTGGTTTAAGGATTTCTTGGGCTGGAGATGGCATCCAGGTTCTCAGTAAATGTCAGTGAATTTATCACTTGTGAGCATATCTCACCCTTTCTAGGATCAATACCTACATTTGGCCTCCATAATAGCCTAAGATGACTAGCTTCACAATGTATCTATACATCATATAYATTAATGCTCCATATGTTTGTCTTAAACCTGCGACCTGATAATTTCATTTGACGGCACCTGGATCTTACATTATGAAGAATATTTAATAGTAGTTTTGTAACCTTCCTCTACACACCCTTCCAAGTATTTTATGGGCTTCTATCATATGGCTGCTCTGCTGTCTTTGTTTCCAAGCTGAAAAGTCCTACACTATTTAATCTTTATTTGCAAGGAAGCTCTTCATGTCTCTTATAAAAAATGCTSTTGCTCTTCAATGCATAGTTATACCACACCCTTTCTTAAAGTGAGGTGATCAGAACTAAACATAACACCCAAGGTACAGGAGCTCTGGGGGTTTATGTATAGCACAGTTTTTTATTATTTTTTTTCTCTTCCTCTCCTCTCATTTCCAGTATCATTTGACTATTGCTGAACACTGAATCAATGTCTTCAGAGAACCTTCTCCAGTGACAAGATCTTTCCTGAATACCAATAACCATTTGAGAGCTCACTGTTGTGTCCCTGCAGCTGACTGGATTTTCCTGCCTGTCTCTATTACTTTGCAGAGCTGACGTGCCACTGCCATGTCGCAGCATGCCACAGTGACAGCTGTCGCTTTGTTTTCTACCCAGGTTTACTGAATTCTCCCTCAGGTCTTTGTAGCCTTCTTTATTTTTTTATTTTTCTGGGTGATAATTTATCTTTCCAWATCACTTATAAATACATGGAAGAACACAGAGCTCCACGCAGGTCCCTGGGAAACCCCACCGGTACCCTCCTGTGAGGGAAACTGYCCATTTACTGCCACCCTTTCTTTCCTACCTATAACAACTTATTAAGCCACAGAAGGACCTCTCCTCTTAACCGCCTGACAACTGACAGAAACCAAGCCTAGTTTCCAAGCAAAAGGGAAAATATATTATTGATAGCTTTTCAGAAAGCCAAGTGCACTGAATTATTTGTGTGTTTATGGATATCCCCAATATGGGGCAGCTGCTGTACAAGGAACGACTAAATAGCTCAGGACTTTAGCCTGGAAAAGAAACGACTTAAAAGGGTCACGAAAGAAGCCTACAACATCAAGAATGTTGTCACAAAGACGACATCTCCAAGTAGACATGGGCTACACCATAACTATACACTGCTCAAAGAAAGGTTTTGTGAGAGAAGTACCAATTCATCTGAAGCTGCAAATGTTCATAGCGCTTTCATCTTTCCCCAAGCGCTCTGACAGTTTGCAGTCCCATTGCCCTTGTCTAATCCTGTAACCATGTAAGAAACCTGTGCAGTCAGCTACAGATACTGAACCTGTTCTCCAGGGGAAACTTCAAAGCCTTCTTCATATAAACCCCAACCAACAATGGCATTTAAGACCTGAATTGTTCCTGATTGTGGCTGCAGACATCTGTGAGCAGGATCCATAGAGTTTCAAGGGCACAAACCACACAAAAGTAGACTCTGCTGGTCTCCCTTAGCTCATCAGAAGTAAAACAAAAGAAGAAAAAAAATCAGTGAATTGTTTTGTTTATTTATAAATATTTTTTAAAGATTCTCTTTTTTTTTTTCTCTCTCAAATTGTATCTTGTTGGAGAAAAGGGTGTAAACCCACAACCAGTTTAAATCCTTAGCAACAGCAACTGGAGCACAGAGATGTTTTGACAAATACTGTCTCTAATTAAATCACCAAGCAGGGAGTGCACCTTTTTTTTCCTGCCTTCCGTGTGAGGCAGAACCCATTTGCATTTAACCACCTTGCTGGTATATGATGTGCCATACTGTCAGGAAATCAAAGCAAAGATGTAAAAGGTCTTGTTGATCAGAGCAGACCAAAACTTCAGCTCCTTCCCCTCCCAGTTAAGACAACACYCTGACAGAACCACTCAGGGGATTCAAAAACTTTCACCTTGCTCTTCTGAGACACAGTCCTCGTCTCATCCCTTCCCATTTTGGGACCCACCATTGGGTCCCACCTACATTGGGAATGGGTGTGAAGTGAGGGAGCAGCAGAAATCCTACAGGGCTTCCACTGTTCTCCTGCATCCTCCTTCCACTYTGGGAAATTATTTGGCAACCAGGAACAGGGTCTATGCAAAGCACATGGCAGATCTGACTCCCTGAGGAGGGCACCCTGCTAGGCTTATGCACGACTCAGCTTTGGCTTCTGCCGCGGAGTGGGAATCATGGGCTACTCTGCACGGCCATCGTTAGGGGTCAGGGCAGCAGCCGTTAGAGCTAGTGAACTCACCACACCGAAACAGCTGTTTTCCCTTAACCCTTACACAAGCTAATACAGTAGAAGTTCATTGGCCGTATAAGTACCTTAGACAATGACAGATTCTTAAGCCCATCTGGTTCTTCAACCTCACTTGTATCTTGATGTATTAGTTTAAGTGCCCTAAAATGCATTACTCAGTGTGGTGAGATAGATGAAGTGATCCATGAAGTAAGCCAGAAGTAGGGTTGTCTCAAAGTCAGAAGCTCTAAAGCTTCCTGTGATTAAGAAATTATTTCCACTTAGCTCCTATCAGTTAGTTGTCACCAAATCCCAACTACACTAGGAAAAAAAATATTAGCACTGATAATAATTTTAATTCCCACTAATTCCTACCTAGTGCAGAAACTTGTTTGCTGTTAGGACTTAAGAGCTAAAGACAGCTTGAAGAAATGAAGAGGTTGTCTATCAAACTTCCTGTAACTGTTCTGTCCTCTGAATAGTATTCACTAAAACCATTTTCCATCAGCTGAAAGGAGGCTGGGAAACCTGTTGCTGGCAGCTGCTGTTGGTCACTTTCTTGACGCTATCACTGTCAAAACACACCACCCAGAAGGAAGGGAAGATAGAACGGGTTCAGACAGCTCGGCACTTCAGCAGCCACAAGCTGCAGGCACTTCAGACTGCTGCTCCACACGGGCACCCACTGCCTCAGGCCTTGTGATTAGTTAGTGCCCAACTATCTAACCCCCAATAACTCCAGATGTTGGGGGGGTGGAGAACCAGGAAAAAAAAAAAAAAGTTTGAAAGAGTTTGCATTACTATTTCTACCTGACCAGCTCTAGTAACGTTGTCATGCTGGCTGGAGGAATCCAGTTTTAAAAAGACACTGAAGGGCAAGAAACCAGAGCAGGTCAGGACAGGACTGTACCCTCTAGGACAAAATGGTGGTAAAATTAAAAGCTAGAAAGTCTTCACTGAAAACCCCAAACCAGAACAGATTACTTTCAGCTCTTGAAAATTTGACATTTACATTCGTAAGCTCTTTTCTCTGTTGGAAAGTGTTTTAAGAGAAACATTTGGCCAGATCTCAAGTGATTTTCCACCTCTTCTCTCTCCCTTCCTTCCCAGCTGCTTTACTGAGTGCCTTAGTAGACAGTTACCCTTTCTCCAAATTATCTCTTTCTATGAGAAATTCCTCTAATTTCGTGGGGAGTGGTGGCCTCTCTGAAGGAAGGAGCTCTGCTTCCCCAGATCTTCAGAGGCAAGGGGAAATAGTACGTCTTAACTGACACGAAAGGTCAATTACTTTTCTGTGATCAAGAGGAAGCATGTAAGTATCACTAGAGACCAAGACAGACATCCACTGTTGGGCATTACTCTCTAGAAATTGCTTCAGTAGAAATCATGTACACATCGTATAACAAGGGAAGCTGAGAGAGATCCTCTGGAAAAATGGTGGAGAGAAGGAGCCGCCTGCCCTGACTGTTTGGGTATTTCACCCTCTGGTATCCTGAGGCACAGCGTTCTCTCCACTTGGGTGTAAGATCTCCCTTGCTTTGGTCACATTAAATATCCACCATATACTAGCAGCCCTGCCCTCACATCTATCCAAAATGCCACCACTGAAGTCAGCTTTCATTCCCACCACTCCAGGGAGGTCAAGCATTTCCTGAATACCTGAAATTAACCTCGTACCTCATCCCTGCTCTGGAGAAGTTTCCATCTACTTCCAGTTTTGACTGGAACCTCTCATGGTTTGAGAGACTGACCACGGAAATAAAGGATCGTCTCCTTCAAATTCTCCTAAAATAACTTTCTCTAAACTTATCAATTTTTCTAATTTCTTCCCTTAACTGGCTAAACTACAGTTAATTTAGTGATACTAATCCCCAACTACATGCACATGTGGGATATTACACACGATGTTCYTGCCCGTGTCTATATTCATAAACTGAACAGCGTCAGGCCCCGTCCTAAGCACTGGAGCATGATTGTCTACACTGTGCTTCTATTAATATTTAAATTGCAGCAATGTAGTTACCATGGCATTGTGCAAAAGTGATTTGTTGTAACCTGTCTAAAATATCTCAGATGGAGGATATTTATTTGCTGTGGAGATCTGTTTAAAATATTACCTCACATTTTCAGTGCAACAGTGTCATAGTCCCATTGGGCAATCTCCCATTTACATCTGGGAAAGGAGAAAAACACAGTAGCTATGATGGGAGTGTTGCAAACTTCCCTTTTGATTCAATTTACAAGAGTATCAGCAAAATTCTAATGGACGAGATAATTACTTTTCACAACATTCTCATTTGCATAAGATGATTAAATCCTTACAGGTAACCATGTGGTCTTTTATGACCCCTACTGTATGCACTTCACCTATGATATAAAGTTGCAATATTACAAAGATTAAAATACATAAGAAAAGATATTTACAGAAGAAATGTTGGTAAATAGAATGGACATAATATTCATTACTGAAGTCAGATGATACATAATTTGAATGTTTTTGAATGTTTGAACCTTTTGGGTAATTGTACATAAAGTAATGTAATTGTGCATGCATGTAATTGTACATTGCACTTTTACTAATGCAGTAGTAAAATTCTTGAAAAAATTATAAAACATAACAACCCCACCCAAAACACCCAGACCCTTGCTGAAGTAGAGCTAGCACTCTTCAGCTAGCTCTAGTACAGCACTAGTACAGATGTACACAGAGCAGTAAGAATGGCATTTTTTGGGGTTAAAGCAACATTCCGCCGTGAGTATCGCCAACGACGTGCACAGAAGCGCGTGCCAGCTCTCTGAACCCCCACCATGCACTTTGAKGTCATAGCTCTTCACATCTCCAAGTTCATACAAATCCATTCTGCTCAAGATGTGCCTACACACAACYCATCTACTATTACCATTTTAGTGCTCATTCTCAAATCTGTGCCATAACTGTACAAATTTGTACTATAGATCCTGATATTAATAGAAAAACTGGAGTGTAGAGATAGGCACCCCACAAGAAATAACCAGATGTTAAAACAAGAAATAATAAGTAGGAGAGACAGAGCAGCTTTGGCAGAAACTGCTGTAGGGAAGGGAAGGGTGGTTCCAGGAATTGGGAGTATAAATTTTGATTAGGGCTGGGCTGGTATTTCCCACTTCAACTGCCTAGTTTTCTCTTTAATGAGGAAATGGGATTTTCACTTTTGCCCCACTCAATGAAGAATTAAATGGGAACAAGGACTTGCCTTCATAGGTAAGCTGACCCAAACGTCACTTGTAAAGCATGACTACAATGGGAACGGTAGTGTTTTAAACTCATACCTGATCTAGCTGTAAAATTATTGTACTTAAACTCTAATTGAATGTCACTGCCAAAGGAAATGCAGCACTTATCTCGGCAATTATTTCTTTCAAACGGTAAGAGAAAAATTACGCCTTTCTTAACATGCTCAGGGTCGATCTTCACTCCTTGCACATGCACCGCAGTCTAAAACAATAAGCAATGAACAGAAGATGAGATCCCAAAAAACATGGTCAGCAGACAGACATACATTTCTGAATTTACACTAGTATGGATGATTTACAGACATTGCAGTTTTCATTTACTTGTACAGAAATTGGCTTACTTTATCTCTGCTGATGTGTGAGTGTACAAACCAGTCTGTACCGTGGGATGCTCACAAGTATTCCGTACAGAAATGTCACTTACAGTGCAGACGTAGGACAACATGTGACATATTATCCATAGAAATTTGCCACTAGGCCCCATGTAGATCAAGGATCTGGGCCAAATTAAAAAACAAAGGAGGAAGGAAGCGATACTAAAATGCAGTTAACACAAGCAGAGTCATCAGAGAAAGGAATGGGGCAGGGAGAGAATGCCTAAATTATAGGTGGGGGAATGGGTGTGGAAATTAGCAATACCCAGTTTTATAGACAGAATGACTTATGAGCCATGTCGCAAAGTTTACAGTTATCCATCTACAGAGTCTTTAAAATGCGGGAATTCTTTTTCCTCCGGTTGTGTAAACTACAAGCTCTGCTAAATATGATGATTTTCTGCAGGCTGTACTAGAAATTGTTCATTTTGGTGATAGGACTACTACTTCATGTTCATCACAAAGAGTCAGTTGTTGAGTAAAATGGGCTTTGAAACACAGAGATAACGATCAAGAGCTAAAGTTTATTAATAGATTTATGTGCTTTCATTCATCTTAAAAACCCCATACCTTCCCACGATCAGACAAAATATATTAGCAATGGAAACAAGCCAAAAAAAGTATTTAATCTTTATGAAAGAGAAAAAAATAAAACTAGTGAGTGATTCAGTTGAAGGATGGGACAAAGGGGGAAAATTACTCCAGTCAATTAATGCTGCATGCCTCTTCCTTATGCCCTACAAACAATCATAGAGTCATYGGGCTGGAGAGGTCCTCTGAAGTTCATTAATCCATTCCTCCTCCTCAAGGCAGGCTCCGCTATACCTGTGGGGTTCCTGCAGATGTTTAATCTGACATCGCAAGTCTTTTGGTGGACATTGCACAAGCTCCCCAGGTAAGCCGTTGTACTGCTTCGCTGCCCTTCTGCATCTGAAAGTCGGTCCTTTCTTCCTGGAATTCAAGTCTATTACTTGTTTTCCCAACTGGAAACATGGAGAATGCAAATATAAAAGGCTGCTGCAAAGCAAGATGGAGTAATTTGAAAACTGTTACACCCTCCCTCMCAACTCTTCCTGAAGCTGGTAATCTCAAATCATACCTACTTTAAGCTTCATACATAAATGAACCCCATGAGTATAAAAACGTGTATATACATTTTACACACATTTGCTATTTATGCAGGGGAATATTTTAAATCATATTTCACTGTTTTGTTCAGATATTAAAAACCATCAGTGTGGTACAGTAAATTCTTTCATTGTTTTGTATAAACTGATGGATGCTCTCCATTTCAGACAATTACACCAGCCACAGGAACACAGCATGCTCCTTGGCTTGGTAATAGCATTTCAGAGAGGACATTACACAAATAGTTTTGGTTCAGTGTTTGTTCAATGATTAATAGCCTATCTGAAGTAAACTATTATTACTTGTGGAGTAAGAAAGTACTGAAGTATAGGTGATGCATCAGATCCAGGTCTTTTCTTTATCTCGTTAGTATTTCACTCACATTTAACCACTATCTGTAAATTTATTTACAGGGAGTTTTTAAACTGATTGTCACCAGTGAATTCTCATACGTATGAAACAATCAGGGTTTCCACGAGGCTACAGCATCTGATCACTCTTACCTTAGAGTATGAACCTTAAATGTCAAAAAGGATCCCAGCAGCTGCTCAGCTTCTAGGAATGGCAATAATGGATCAATACCAATTTCTGCAGTAGAGAAAGTGAAGTACTGTTGACTGAAAAAAGGTTGATGTAATCAGGCTGATACCTAAGAAATGTCTGCTTTGGTTGAATTACATAGTTAATTGGTTGCAATGATGTTGCATTAATATGTCAGCTTCCACTGAAACTCTCAAATCGTCCCTCAGATAGCTGTTCAAGGACATTAACCTGCTTTATCAATCTCAAGAATCTAAACATGCTTCATGCCAGGTCCCAGCGTGGGACCTTAGGGCTCTGCTACCTCTCCCCCACCTTGCCAAGGGTTTGGCTGTCTGTGCTGAAAGCCAGCTCTGGACCAGACTGCTATGAGAAGAGCTGTGTGAGGAAGAGCTCTGAGCAGCCTTGCCAGAGGCCTGCCCCTGCTTTGCCTGGGAGCCGCATCACCCTTAGTCTTTGCCTTATGGTGCAGGTCTGCCCATGGCTGCCCAAGTACCTCACGGATCCTGACCTGCTCACTTGCCCTTGGACCTGCCTTGTCGTTACGGACTTGCCTGTCTGGTCTGTTGGTTGAACCTCATTGCTGTCACCCTACTGCTCTTCTTGTTTGAGAACTGCAGGACTGCACCTCCTGTCAGGGAGGTCACTGCCCCTGCCTGCCTTGTCACCCTGAGCTCCCAGCCTGCTTCCCTCACAGCTGCCCGCTCTTGCTGCTCCCCGATACCTCAAAAGCAAGGCTTGCAAGGAATCTTCATCCCTATTTCACTGAAAAGCTCTTGGGCTCCAACGTGTGCCAGGCAGCTTGGCACAGCCCACCCACTATAGCTGTTCCAGCGCTGGGCACCCTGAAGAGCCATGCCTCACTGTTAGCAAAATGCAAACATCTAACACTTCTCCTGACTGAAGAGAGCAATGTACAAAGAACACCACCCTCTTTCAAACATTTAATAGTCAGATCAAGGCTAGGAAATCCACTTTTCTGGGTACCACCGATTCTAACCAGCTGCTGGTTCATGGGGAAAAAGTAGCGTGAGATTAAGTTTTAGTTCAACTAATTAATGAATTTTAAAACTATATACCATCTTTCTGTTTTAGAGACATGCTGGGTATCCACCTGCCTGTATTAGAATGTGTGCTTCCTTCAGGAATATAGCCACAGCAGGAAAACACCTTTGGCACTGCAGACCTGTTTCTGGTTAATCCTCTCTGGTCTTTCAAAATTTGCATCAGCCACCGGTTATCTAGTAGAGCACAAATTCAGTTACAGCTAAGATGGAGACTGCATAGGGCTTTGCCTCTTCTTCACCTTACACAAATGCCCTATTCCACCATGTCTCATGCAAGCCCTCACAGTCCAGTGCACAAATGAAGACACTGTTGAATGAAGAACCATCCACGAGGCAGGTGCTCCTGGGCAGACAGACGCATTTACAACGCAGCACAGTCTCCCTCCTTGAAGGGGCACATYGCAACCAGTGAAGTCACGTATGCCGTTCACAAGTATTCAGGTTCTTGAGCCAACTCGAATGTTCCCATTCACAAATGCTATCTGTGACCTCCAGTTTTCTAGGATTCTTCTCTGTAATGGCTGGTATTTAATACTCACACTTTTATCTCTAATTAGCCTTATTCTAGCAAGATGAGAGAGAGAGAGAGTTTATATACATTGCACATAAAAATGCAGCACACTTACAGGCAAAGCCTGCAGCACCTTTGGAAACCCCAAACAGTAGGGACTATTGTAGAGTATCTTCTAAACAACATAAGCTACTAAAAGTACATCAAACCTGTCTTCCAGTTTGCACATTTGCTTCCTATAATATTCAAGTCATAGTCACCATCCTATCTTTCCAGGCATCTCACTGGTTATGCTTAGTATATATTTAAACACTGTTTAAAGTGCATCCCAAATATCTTTTATGAGAAATAAACCGTGTGCTAAGGACAGTTTGCATGCGCCTTCTCTCTAACAGTACAAAGGATATTCCTTAATCATACAGGCTCCAACCTAAATACATCATCAGTATGATCATAATGAGGTACTCCGCATGTCCATGAAAAACAAAACATACTCTGACCTAAACCAGTGTCAGTCAGAAGAATGTCAAACCAAAAGAAATACACTTCTTTTTTTAAGCTGAAAACTAAGCATTTCAAACCCAGTCCACTACTATCCTGCACAGGAACCAGTTTTTTTTTTTTTTTACTGCTCTTGACAACCAACAAAATCATTGCTGAAATAAGAATGCCTTAAACCATAAATGCACCTCGAGCTCTTGATCAAATGTAATGGGATTTAGGCCTACCATGAGAAGGAGCAAACTCCTCCGAATTCCTGTTCTTACAGTGCCAGTTCTCTCCACCTAATCCCCAGTTCTCCCTGTACAAACCAGAATGGTGGCAAGTTTCCACCATTAATCTTTCCACGTTCACTATAGCCATGCATATGAAGCGAACACACCTGAATTGCATGCAGATAATTTCTAAGAGATAACACAATGCTCCAGGGGAAAGATGTTGCACTAGTACAAATTTTAACTTGTCATTGCACTTGGATTTCAAATGCTTGAATGTTATCAAAAGACAAGACTCCAAAAAGAGGGACATACCCTGGGGCAACCACAACTGCATTACATTTTCTCAGTGGCTAAAGAGAAGTGATAATGGTATTTCTTCATATACAGCATGGGTGAGACTGACGTTGGAATACTGGGTAGTTCTGTGTTAAATAGAAAGCATGAGAAGCTTACAGACAATGCAGAAATTTGACAGCTAGAGGTAAAAAATAGGTATTGAGAAACTCATGCTTTAGTTGAATGCAAGGACAGAGAGATGATGATTATAATGCATGTTTTAAAGATGAAAATACCAGGTGCAAAAGGCATTTTTAAATTAAAGGAAACAATATCATTAAAAACAGAAGCAAGGAATTAAAGCAGGTAAAATTAACTCAGGGAGAAGATGATAAATTGAACGATGTAACTGATTATTCTACCATGGGGGCGGGGAGGGAGCATCAGGCTATGAGAAACCAAGGTTTTTACTGAAATAACTGCAGAAATTCTACGATAAATACTGTCCAGGAGACCTGACCAGATTAATAACCTCTCTGGTCTATAAGGAAAAACACTGAAGAACCTCCAAGTCTCTTAAAATATTTACAGTGATGGGGAGATTCACCGATTCTTGTTGGATCCAAAGTTCACAGTTTCATGGATTTAGCAAAAAGACAATTTATAAAGCCTTTTAAAAAGCAACAAACAAAGCTCCTTTAGGATCAAAGGTAAAAACTTATTTCTTTGCTTAAGTAGTGAACTACTTATGTAAATGATAGGTTTGCAAGATAAAAATCAAGAAGAGATGCTGTATTCTGGTTAGCAACAAGCATTCTGTTGGGAATCAAAAAGAAAACATGGAAAAGAATAAACCATTTCCCTAACGTCGGTTCTAGTTTATTTAGCTATTTATCTAAACTAACTTTTTGAAGAATAGGAGGCTACTGGCATGGGCTTAATGTGCTTGTTATGTGAACATATACCACTTGATCTATGTTGAACCATGACTGGCTTACCAAAACATATTAAACCTGGTCCTAAGGATTCTGRGCAAAGGCAATATTCACAAAATTTAACTTAGTTAGACTATCCTTCCAAGATTCCCCTTTGTACATCGGTGTGGCAAGAGAGGTTTCGTTATAGAGTGACTCAGAGGAACCTAAATCAGGCATTCTCTATTGCCCCCACGACAACCATTTGTGCCTCTTCCTGGCTACTAAGGCAACCCAAGAATATAAAGGCAAAGTCAGTTTTTGAAAAACACAGTTGTGTGTCATCCTTCAAGAATTATAAAAGAAAAATTTGTTGTGCCCTTGTAAAGAGTTTTTAGACAAAATAATGTACCCTTGATCTTCTATCTAAGCAGTCACAGATAAAAATTTCAGAAAGCAAAAACCCACAGTTCTTCAGTTAAATAAGAGACAGGCAGCCTCATTGTGTACATAAATTCTTATATAGAAAATATCCAGGGGTACACAATAACGAGTTGCTGGTGATTTCTGCACAAACACAGTTCACACTGGAGTTTATAACACACCATACGGGTAGTGTCCTTTGGTCAATACTTCTACTTTCATAAACTTTTCAATAATTAACACAGGGTTTAGCAAGTTCTGGTTTTTGTGTTCATCAATGAATCGAAATACAAATACATTGGTACTGTGTCCCAATTTGAAAAAGTCCCTTTTTCAAATGAAAAATGAGATAAAAGAAGTTTCTTAAAAAAATAACATAAATCAATAAAACAGTCGTCCTCTTCCACGTTTGCTCTTGAGATGACTAGCAGAACGCCTAAGAGTTTTCCTCTCTTGACGATGTTGTTTCTCAGCTTCCTGCTGTTTCTTTTGCTGCTCTGACTGGAATATTAAAACAAAAATAGATTCAGGTTCTTGTAAACTTACGTATCACCTCATTGTTCACGTATCTGTATATCGAATCAGAATTCCATTAGGGAAATCTGGAAATGTTACTGTAAATGGTCCCATTATATCTTGTCTTATATCATACCTGTTGATTCTGGGTATCCCCAGGCATTATCATTCCAAGTAATTCAGAGAAAACATTTAAGACAAAGATATCGAAGAACAGTGAATAAAATCATGTATTTCAGATGAAAACCTATGTCTAATAATAGACTGTAAACTTACACTCCAGAATTTGTTTTAATGCCCTTAAGAAGGTATAGCACAATTTGAGGCTGTTTAGTATCTACTTTGGTTAACTAGTATTACCACATTTAATATTTGTATAAAGCATTTTAAAAAGACAGAACAATTAGTTAAATTTGCTGAAACGTACAGGTTTTATAAAAAGTGTTCTTAGAGGTTCTTGAAAATGTTTGATATGCTGTATGCAATTCTAGAAAGACTTTCCACATGAAAATAATTTAAAATCTCTGCTCCTGTGGCACATGCTCTATTAATATTTTTCCTCTTCATCAAAAACACGCTGAAAGGGTTTCAATTACATACCATATAGATGAAATGGCTCTTACAGCCATAAATTACTATTTTCTTTGGAAGACTAAGGCTTGTCTTCAAACTAAGCATAAACTGGAACTAGCAGACTTGAAGTAGCCAAGCTCAGGCAACAGTCCATGCTATAAAATACTCCAGCAATTACAGCAATTTCAACGGCAGCACAGGATAAGTGCATTAACAGTGTGACAGAATTACTGAATATGCAGCTGTATCCCCACTGCATCTAATTCTGTAATCAGCAGCATTCATACATCAGCCCATCTCTTCCTGAATCTCCCATTAAAGTACCATTTAAACTTGAGCTAGAGATTTGCATACATAGACAACATTTTAGCTGAGGTGAGATACAAACCCATTTACCAAACGTAGCAATAAGCCCATACTAGTATCATGGTAATAAAAGCTAGCAGTCTTTAGACGTTGTTGAAATTTATCAACTCCTGTTTCCATTGCAAGTAGGGAAACAAGAAACCCACTATGTGAAAATGCGAGTAGTTTCTCTGTCTCCAGACTTCATCTGAAACGGTCTTTAGAAATCTTACTTAATATAATGTTGACTGTTACTGCTAGTACACTGAAATTGAATGATCTTGATTTGCATTTGAAGCTCTGTTTTTCAACCAAATTAAAAAAAAAAAAAAAAAAAAAAGAGTCCTCTAAACCTCCCTAGTAGTGCAAGTACTTAGGTATTTTAGAAACCCTGCTATTTTGTTATATCTATTTGCTGTGATAAAGCATGCTGAAATTGAAAAAAAGGATGCCACACTGTAGGAACCATACTAAAATCCCCTGAAAACTAAACTGTGAAATATCAATGACAAACAATTTCATCGCTGGATCTGTCAGCAAGTTGCTAGGCATTTGGGAGGCTGCTAACATACCACAGATGTAGCAGCCAAGTTCAGTCTCAATTCCACTGACTTACAAGGTCGAGTGATACCAATCCCATGGAAGCAAATTCTCTCYCCCACTAAATCTTTCTACCTACTCCTAAATACACCTGCACTTTAAGGAAAGGGCATCACAAAGCAGAAGTTGATGGTCAGAGTAACACTAAAATCCCTTTTTTGGCTTGCCAACTTCATCTCTTCATCCTCTGAAAAGGAGTGTCAAGACACAGGATACTGCATAGCATGACTTCTTCCTAGCTCTCCCTGCTCCATTCCCGGGGACTTCAGAATATATACACAGGGTCTGTCTATTTGAGAGAAGACTTGTAAGTCTTATTTTGCTATTCTGTTGATAGGAGAAAAGATCTCCACTGTAGACGCATTATTTTTTTTTTAATTAGACTTCTAAAAAATTTTTAATGCAAATGAGCACAACGTACGTATTTCAATAAAGCAACATCAGTTAACAGTCAGAAAAAAATCCACATACATTAGCAGCAATATACCTAAAAAACCCTCAAAGCTATAGCATATCTGACAGAATCAAGTAAAAAATGGCGTTCTGAACCACTGCCTTATCTGTCTTCATCCACCTTACTCCCAATTTTCACAAAAGTGTTAGCAAAAGGTGATAGTTCATTGTTCACCACCAACTGAAAGAAACCTTGTGGCTTTGCACTTTCTAAGGCAAAGCTACTACAAAAAAAGACTGTGCTTTTGAAACCCTGCTTTTGAAAGCCCATTTAATTAGCTGCAAGACACTAACATATCAGTTACAGCAGTTGGCAAAATCCCCACAATGGTTATCATACACAGCACTGCAGAGAAATCTGTAATTTATCCCACAGTCAATGCATTTTAAATTCCAGCAATACAGGAATCAAAAACAGATGAAAAAGGACATCTGCAAACAGACAATAATCAGGTAAAACAAGGTAGAAATAGTCCAATAGATTTGGTTATTTAAAAAAATTTTTCAGGCATACCCAATGTGACAATCAAATAACTACTTAGCCATTCTTGTGGCAGCAGTTTTACTRGTGAGAATAATATCTGACCACTGGTAAGGAGAAATGTATTATAGCAAAGAGGCTTACCTGAGGAAAAACAGTTTTAACTGAAGTACATTTTCTCAGCTCAAGCATCAATTAATATGGGTCTTCAGCTTTTATAATGTGTCCTTTCCTCAGTTCTAAAGCAATTTTCTAGCAAAAAATACTTAAGTGTTCTACAGCAGTAGCAGATGCACACATGCATTTAACTCTGCCCACGCTATAAAGTAATCAACTGTCTGCAATCTACAAAATTCCTTCGGATGGGAAATAAAAACCCTTTGGGAAAGGTAGATAGGCAGCTTTCAGCTACACACTTYAAATGGAATTTGGCAAGTAGAACAGGACCAGAGCTCATTCTTGCGATCTGTGTTACACAAGTTCAATGACAAAAGTGGTTAGGCGCTCTTGTTTTTTTCATGCTGAGACCTAGCAACATTATCAACCAAGAGAAAGGCTGTCACCTACAGCATCCTCATCGCATTTGGACGTGCAGACCAAGATCTGATCAGTCCTGGCACAGAAGTCAGGTAAGGTCACAAGCTTCTGATTGTATTATCCGCAAATAAACTATTAAAAGATGGAAGCCAGTATTTTCTACCAGAACACAATATTTTAAGAGTTCTGCCTGAGTTATAAGGGTATAAACACACAGAGTACTACCGGAGGCTTTCATTCTCTTGGCAAGAAGCAGAAGAGTTGGCAGCTTATAAAGAAACGAAGAGGGACATTTGTTTGA
The DNA here is from genome assembly GCA_030449065.1 of Oceanodroma leucorhoa. NCBI lineage: Eukaryota > Metazoa > Chordata > Aves > Procellariiformes > Oceanodroma > Oceanodroma leucorhoa. The sequence continues at coordinate 5,338,638 of JASVER010000047.1, read as the reverse complement.
CGGTTTTACAGTTCCTGTTCTTTCATGCAAAAACTAAAGTTACTTGTGTATTATCTTAAAAAATTATATATAGCTCACCTTCTTTAATTTGAATGTTGCCTGTTTGCTGCCTACTGTGGTATCAGACACATGGAGCGTGCCAAGTTTTTCTTCAAGCTTTAAACGATCTCCAAGAGTTTTCCTGCAGAGAATAATTAACATTAGTCCCTGTTCTTGCCATCTTTTTACTATAATAAAGGCTGATAATGCAGTCAAAACTAATCTCAATTTCTCTGAAACACTGAAATGCCATAGCTCTAAAAAATAAACATTCAGTAACCAGAAAAGAAATACAAGTTCAAATCATTCCCTCCAGATATTGCTTTCAGTAGAAACATTTTTAAAATTTATGTAAAGTTCATTGTTTTTTCTGCTAAAAAGAAACAGGATTCCAGTTGAGAAAGAAACCACACCCTTCTATTGCTATAGTTTTCTATGAAATGTTAGAAAAAGTCAGAAATATTCAGCTGCAGTACTAGATACATACGCAAATAAAAAAAATTAAGGCTAGATACAACCAGTTTTCTTGAAATCTTATAATTTCTGAATTGGAAACACTTTTGAGGGAAGGAAATAATCCTGACTATACATCAGAATGAATTCATCATTGAATGAATCACTTCACTGATAAAGACAAACTACTTAGTCCAAACACAAATGACTGTTCGGACACTACGCCTGTAACAGTCTAATGCAAATACCTTTCTAAATAAAAGAACAATGCAAAGAAGTGAATGTGATAAATAAGAAAGACCCTGACCCCAGAGAGGAGCTCCACATTGAGCATACGCCTTCAAGCGCATGGTGCTCATCAGTTAGCTTCCGTAAGCAAGCTGGTATAGAGCCTCTCCCTTGGGCACCAAACTCTAGCATTTCTACGGAGGAGGTAGCTGCTGTGGCCGAAACTGATACTGCTTTCAGCTCTCCCCCACTGGAAGCTAGTGCCCCTACAAAACCAAGACACATGGACGTGCCCCAGTTGCTCCAGGTTGTGAGCTGATATTTAAAATCACTCTTGCCGACTTCAGTCAGTTGGGTGGTAAACTGGAACAGCTGAGGAGTGGAAATACACCCTGTTCCCGCACAGCCTCCAGCCCAGGGGTGAGGCAGGCAGGCAGGGATGGTACCGGCCTCAGCCAGCCTCCCTAAAGGCACCTGAGAGTCCTAACATGGCTCGTCCTTCTTCTATAACATGGGCCCTATGAGCAGGTAGTGCCACCTGACAATATGACATGGCTTGTCCCATCAGACAAATTCACTCTGCGATGCACTTAGAAAACATCCGTCTTAACTGTAAACGAAATTAGTTTCTGCAATTTGAGGTACTGCTATTAGTGCCCTATTAGATCTCTCTGAAGAGATCTAAGAGACATTTTTTCGTACAAGTTTTAAAGTGGAGAATAAGTCATCATAAAAATACAGAYAATTAGCAGCCACCAAAGTCAATAGCATTTCTGTGGATGAAGGGCTCATGGATTGTGGCCTATGCAAGAAGCCTCTGAAGTTCGCCGAATTTTGGTTAATGAGCCATTTTATGTAACAAAGACTTTTCAGATTAACAATGAAAAGTTACTGTCAAGAATTACTTTATTTCTCATGACTAGGTACTTTGATTGTATTTTTTTTCTGTAGTATATTTTTCATTGACTACATGTAAAAACTTGTTCCATCTGTGCGAATCGGGAAGACAAGCTAAGCCTTAGAGCTAACTATGGCAGAAGATCAGTCACTGACATTGTGATGGGATTTCTACATTCAAGTGAAGTCCCATTTTTTTCCCCCTTTGAAAGTGAACTGGAGAAATATGGCTACTACCCAGCAATTATTTAGCATGACTGCCTAGATACTGCTTCTGTCAGGAGAAAAATTAAAATGAGATATTAGCAAAATGCTGTGGGGTTGCAATTTTACTGAATAATTGCAGGTATGGCAATATTTATCTGAAAATGTGCAGACCTCTAATGATAGTAAATTGCACACATTGATACACAAACACAACAGCTGGGTTGTTTTTTTTGTTTTGTTTTGTTTTTTGTTTTTTTAAATCACCCTCAACAAATTGATTTAAGGGTAACAGCGTTATTAAAAGCAACTTCCCCTGCCCTATAGTAAAAACAAACAAACAAAAAAATGCCCAGGCACTTTTTTTCCTCATTATAAATAGAACAGTTTTTCAGGACTTTTCCTGCTGTTTTACTTTAGCAATACCTAGGAATGTCAGCTATGCTTTTGTTGACTTTCTTGGCCACCTCTGAAGACATATACATTGACTGTCATACTTTATAAAGTATGACTACTGTAGTTTTTAATTTTGACATGCTCTAACTTCAATAACAAACCTTTTAAAGGAACATTAAGAAAATCAAAAGAGCTCTTAGCACACTGATAAAATCCCTCTCCTTTTATGGATTCCTTTTAAGTTACTATGTAAAGAACTTATGCAGTAAGTAACCAAAGCAAAGTTTTGCAGGTTTTCATGTGTAAGTATAACAGTACAAAAGGGGAAAATGAAATGTAGACGCATTTGAGACAAGGCGTTTCTTAAAACCATGAGTAAATTTTGCAGCTTTCCTGCGCAAAGAAATGTGTAGACTGTTGGTCTATGAAGAAATTTATAGCATGCACCGCTGCTTTAGAAGTTGGGCTTGGAGCCGTGCTGAGTCAGGAACATGTCAAAAGAAACACCCAGTTTTATATAAGTCATAAACTGTTTCCTCAGGTAGAACATTATACGATTAGAGAAAAAAAGAACACCTAGCCATTAAGTGCATAGTGAAGGTATTAAGGTACTTAATTATATTGGTCACAGACCATCATTCCATAACTTGGATAAATCAAATCAAAGATAAACATGCCAGCCTCACCAGATTGTACATGCCACTACAATCTTTCCAATTTTCAGTATATTACTTGAATTAATTATTTTTATGCTGACTACTTATCACTGAATAAGGCCAGCAGAAAACATATTTAGGTGTTTTCTTCATAAAATTCTAGTACGTAAAAATGCTTATCAACCAAACAAGTTAGCTCACAACACAGACTAAGTCATTATGATTACAGAATTGTATCAGCTATATAAGAAACAGATACCAGCTGTTAATTTTTAAATTTCTTCTAAGAATTTGAGGAACATCAAACTACATACTAAGAACAATGCTTGGATGAGCACAAATGGGATCAGTGAGTATAGAGCTAATTGGTTAGACAAAAACAAACAAACCCCTCCCCCCCCCAAACGAAATACAAATCAATGACAGCAACTCAGGAAAACATAAAAGATGTAATGCTGTCACAGCCATTTGTCATCCTATCCTCAGTTTTATCTTTTTTTTCTTTTTTTTAACATTTTACATTACATCCCATCTGCGCACCCACCACACAGAGGGTATCTAACCTAACCCACCCTAATTATGCATCACACCTTGCAAAATATTCTGCAGAGAATTAGCAGCGAATCTTAAGACAGATTTCCTTTTTCCTAAAAGTAGTCTTAAAAGTCTTTCCATGGTCCACTGGACAGGTCTGTGGTATTTGCTTTTGTTTTTCCTGAGCTGAAGCAAAGATTTTTCTCCCTCTATACACCAGATGAAAGAATTTACTTTGTCTTGTGTCATACTGTACTCATTTTTTCTAAATGTTTCTCTTCCTTACACCTGTCTTGGCTTATTTACTTAACTTTCAGTATCCTTGTTCACATTTAAGACTTCCATGTTTTGAAGAAAATGAAATCTTAATACTTCAAATTAAGTGTCCTTGAGAATTTCCTTTAGAGGTCAGCGGCTGAATTTGTGTAAAAGAACAGTATGTATGTGAGTAGGCTGCAGCCATACTGCCTTTGAGGGAAGTATTTCAACGGCAATGAGAATACAGTRCCATTTGACCACTATCTCAGGCTCCTTTCCAGTCACTTGCTAACATGACTATAAATCTAAGTACAATGTAAAAAAAATCCTTGACCTACAATACTCTGTCAGAGTGTCCAGAGTGGATTTTCTCCTGACAAAAAAAGAAAACTGACAGAAGTAAAAAGTTGCTTCATCTTCTAGAAGAAAGAAAGAAAAATAATCAGATGAAAGTTGATGAAGAAATCTAAGTAAGTTAAGAATCCAGAATGAGTGGGTATATTCAATATAAAGAACAAAAAAATCCCTGTGTGAAAACACTTGCTGATAAAAAACAGCTAAGGAAAACACGGGAATCATTTCTGCAGAACTGCTRTAAATCTCAATTTATAAAAACTACTACTTCTATTTAAAGAGGTCTTACAGGCACAACATGGGAATCATAGACTACTAGACTACTGTAGAAACACTGTCTCAGTAATACCTAAATTACATGATAATTCCAGTTAAAAACTTGGACATGTAAGGGACAGGCTGAATTTTTATCAAATGTTCCTCTACATATCTCCAGAAAATGTCCATCATGAAACAACTAGGTTGTAGAGTCAGTCATTAGTGACATAAAGAAACAGCCCCATTATACATATTATTCACTTCCTTTTCTTTGACTGTATCATTTCATTCTAAGTAAAAACATAATGGCTATTAAGAGACCCATCTGGTCCAGCAACTTGTTTCCAACATTAGTCAAAATTCTGCTCTGCACCCAGTGTGCTGCAAGAACTCTGAAGCTATTGTCTTTCAAGGTTTTAATATTAGTGTCTGCACTCCAAATAATAAAAGACTATTAAATCTCATCTTCCGAAGGGCTCAACTCACCTCTGGGGAAAAAAAAAAAAAATAAAAAAATCAATGAGATTTGCAGGCATTAAGCATCTCAAAGCCAAGTCCTTTAGTTTGACGTGCTCTTTATAGAGTACCCAATTATTTCAGTTGATCATCAATTTAAGGAAATCCAAATTAAAAAAAAAAAAAATTTGATTTTTTTTTTGTATTGCAAAAAGAAAAACAGAAATAGTGAGACCTGACAATATAAGGACAGTACATTTTTTTGAAAGTTTCTGGATGCCATAAAAATACCCAGACAAAACAGTTTTTCTTTTACCACCTTGATCCTACCCCCCAAAATAGTGACTAGTCATGCAGTATTCTATATCCTTTTAGAGGGTCAGATGAAAAACATCCAGACTGTCAACCTCATACTGACACTGGTGGAGAAACACAAGCAGTCTCACCGACATCAGTGTTGTTATTTGTGAGAGCAGCAGTTCACCAACACTGAGTAATGGATCCCCAAATCTGGCTCAGAATATTAATCTCTTACTCATCTCATTTGTGTTGTCTCTCTGCCATACTTTAAACATTATATTTGTTTAACTACAAAACAAAGCTTTCAACAACTATATCGCTTTACGTTATATCCCTAAATCGCCAGATGCAGCTTTACTAGTAAGTGCTTCCAAGCCAAAATGCCACTGGCCTGCATTGTAGAGAAATGCTTGAGAATCGTCCACCCCCAGCTATTAAAATAGGAACATTAGTCTTACTTCATTAATTTTTGTTTTTTGGCAGAGTCTTTGAAGCTTCTGAATTCCTCTCCTTCTTTAATCTCAAAAAACTGAGGTTTCAGTAATGTTTGCTGATCCTCCTTGAACCTTTCCTGCCGCTTTACTTTTTCCTCTTGGCGTAGAAGCTTGCGCTGTTTCCTGACCTCTTCAACCCAGCCTTTTTCATCATCTGAACTCTCAGAACTTTCTGCATCACTTGCTTTTCCTTCTGGTTCTTCCTCCTCTTCCTGSATGCAAAAATAGTATAAAATAAGAAATCATCAACTAATTTTCTTTTCAAACCATTCCTGCAATTAGAGTACGTGACAGCTTTTACATAGATACAGTTGAAGAGAACTAAAATTTGAACAAAAGCAGTAACAGCAAATGAAGCAGAAGATACATTATAAAATTGTTTCCACCTACATATTTTGTTTTTCAAACATATATTCATGTAGACACAATATTATTCACATGTAAAAACTACGATAACATTACAAATTACACTTAATTACTGTAGCTGATAAGACATTCTTGCATTGCCTCCATCTTTCCTTCTTTCTAGGGTGAAAAATCTGAATGCTTTAAACAAAGAAAAAAAAACGTTGGATTTTTCCTAATCCAAATGGAAAATATTTTACCTGTTCTTGTGCTTCCAGTTCCTCTAAGATCTTTAGTTTCCTCTTTCTTTTCTCACTTATTTTAGAAACAAGTGGGTTAAGTAGCCTAAATTCTTCACTCTGCTCATCCACCTGGAAATCTGGATTCTCAAACATGACCTTAAAACGATCATCTTTGAGAAGGCTAGGCAGATTCTGGAAAAGAAGCAAAGCATGAGTGAGTTATACAATTCTGAAACAGACATTGGTAAAGTAAGTAACACCTTTTTAATTAAACAAAACTCAAAACCAGTATGTGAAATGCCAGATGCTTTATCCTTCCAGGTCATATAAAATCAAGATTTATGCTTATTATATTTTATTACTTTCACAAAGATCAAATAAATATCATTCTAAGCTACCTGTAAGCAAGACAGATTTTTTTATGCACACCATAGACACCTTAAATACACAATTACTAATATTTTTGAATTAATGTTTCTCATACATTCAGCCAGCTTGTCTGGAGACGTGTTGATATCTATTGACTAATCAGCAGTACCTCCAAGGCAAATACCCTGCCTGACGGGGATGATTCTACAACATGTACAACAAATTATCAGCATAAACATGTCTTTATGCAATGCTACTACTGTTTTACCATAAATATATAAGAGTAAGTGTTTCTGTACATATTCTAACACTTTTTCTTCACTGCCCTCGCATACAGAATGGAAAAGGCAGTTTCATTCATGTCAAAGTAAAATGAATCCAGTGTAAATTATGCTACTGTTGAATTAGGAACAGTTCAAGCTACAATTTCAGCTTATCTGAATACCTGTTGTGATCATTTTAAAGTCACTGAATATATAGCTTTTTATTACAAGAAGCTGATCTCTCAACATTGCCAAACTTATACCAGCATATTCATCCCACCCCAGCATTAAATTTTCATTGTTACCTAAGAAGCAGGGAGGGGAATACAGGAAACAACAAGTGTAAATTTCAAACATAGAAACTGTTGCGAATGTGTGACTTGCAGTTACACAGCCAAAAATTAAATCCCAAAGCCTAAAATAAATTGCTGTTCATAAGACTCTAATGCCATTTCAGGAAAATAACCAGCACATGCATTTTTATGTATACTCTTTTCAGTCCACTTAATAACACAACCTATATGTACTCCGAGACAAATCAGCCCCCATTTATTGAACTCATATTTCCATCGTAACACTTGCTTAGACAGTCTGCATTTAAGGTTTTACCACCACCTACTTTTTCAGTAGTTCATGCTTCCTACTAACTGTAACACACTGGATTTCATTAGATGCCACATGAAGCTAATGCCTGCCTTTCATGAATGCTATATTCCTGTGAGAATGAGTACTTACGAAGTGCTACCTATTGAAAGCCCCCCCCCAAGATATTAAACATTAACTCATTTTTTCCTTTAGACCTCACTGCAGATAAAAACTGGATTATTTTCAACATGAGGAAGAATTCCTGTTGCATAAGAGTGAACCATTTTGGCTGTTTTACAAAACATAGTTAACTGTGTATACAAAGAAAGGTGTACAGATACAGCTGAATTGTATCTTCAGTTTTACAGATGACATCTATCTTGTCATGGTCATCACCAAAATACCAACAAATGCAAACAACAGGTCTTTTTAGAATAACTTTGGTATTGTCTCTGCATTTAGCTAGCTTCTGGAGTTCTACAAAGCCTGTATCATCTTCAGAGTGAGTATTTCATCATTTTAAGCTTTAAGTTACTATATGGCCTTTTTGGTCCTGCAACTACAGTGAAGTCCACCTTAAAGCCACCTACTAGAATAAGTTATTTATGAGAAACAGAAACAATGGAATTTTGAATCTGTTTGGCCAGATAACAAAAAAAAAACAACAACAAAAAAATCAATACTGTAAGCTACTGTACTAGCTTACAGAATAGTAACTGTACAGTTACTATTTCTGTGCTCCCGGTTAGAGAAGTCTCCAAAACAAAAGCTCACCTTCTGTTTCCTTTTTCTAGTAACCTGTTGCTCTTCTCCTTCTTCTTCAATCAGTTTAAGTGCAAGCTCCTTATTGACTTTTGGAAGTTTCTAAAGAAAGGAAAGCAATTAATCAGTAAATTACTCTTTTACACATGCAAAAACCTAAATGCTTTACAATCCTAAGTGTGGTGAAGAGAGGATTCTTATTCATTCTTATAACTTGCTGAAAAGCTCCTTGACTGGTTCCAAATATTTCTAGGTACTAGTAAAGCAATAGTGCTTGCAGAAAATTTAAGCAGAATTTCTGTATCGTTTTTAACTTGTAATGCATCAGCTTCAGTACTTTAAAAGCAATTATTTCTCCTTGTATGTTGAGCAAATTCAATCTAGAAAGCTACTAGTTATAAACACAACAATATTTTTATATATGTCTTTTCAGAGTATTATGTTTTAATGGCTTAAGTCATTTACTTTAATGACAGAAGTAGAAACTTCAAGTTTTACCAGCGATTTATCCACTCAAGTGGCAAATGTGATGTGAGCTGCTCTTTTACAGTTTTGTATCAGTCCTTCTCATCTGTGGGAATCACACGCATGGGAACTTTACAGTTCCATTCAAAAAGTTCTATAAATTACTTTGTGTCTCTGATGATAAACAGAATCAAATCCTAAGTCATTACATCTCTGAGATACACTTAAGAATACATTATACATTATATATACTCTTTATGAATAGTTTTCCCAGAAGTATACTCACTGTTACAGGATTTACCTTTAGTTGAACTCTCTGTGCACGTGTTTCTTCTATCTTCTGCCTTATTTTCTCTCTTCTGTATTCTTCATAGGCAAAGGGGTTGGCCATCATTTTTGCCTTTGAACAAGCAAGGGGAAGTAAAAAGAAAATACCATTAATACACAATACAGTCTGTTATTTGGAGAAACAAAACAAAACAAAAACAACCACAAAAAAACCCCAACAAAAACCCAACACACATTTTATTGTTAAGAGTAAAAATTGACAAGGATCAGCCTTATTTACCTTATGATAAAGTCTTATGTCCATGAAAAAGCCATGCATATATGCTCTGAGCAATGATGATCCAATGAGATGAGCAAGGCCTGGGAAGAAAGATGTTCCAATACACTATTTGAGCACCTCAAAAATATTTTGAAAACTACACCACAACTTCTCTTCCTATGCCTTCCACTTAGTGTCTGAAAGCACACACAACAGGTTCCTAGACATATTAAATCAGCAAATATCAATCTTCTTCTTGGGATAAAAATCTGAGAAACAGAAATATCTACTGTTACACTGGTTGGGAACCAAAGAACACAAAGCCATCAGTCTGGTATATTGATAACCAAGAAGACTGGATGAAACTACTGCCAGTGAATTTCTAACAGTCCTCATACATCATATCCGAATTACCAAACTTACGTGTGTAAATGATCAAAAACTGAACAAAGAAGTCAGCTAAAGAGGAGATTCAACTGTTTTACCTAAATTTTCAAGGTCTTTTCTGGTAACGAATTTGTAATCATCATAAACTGTGCTCTCTGGATTCTCTTCCAGTTCTTCAGTCAAGTTGTCCAAGAAGGAACACCATTTTGGGGCAGGTCCTAAAACCTGTGGATATTAGAGAAAGTTATAACGTGCATTCTTACAGAAAAAACCTACAGTTAGGCTCTTGGCTACTGTGCTGTAATGGAATAACAAATGAATGCCTCTGAAATCAAACAGACCTTATGAGCAAGAGCAGTGCTAGAACACAATTAAACCTATTGCTTGCATTACCAGTAAGGAGTACTATAGATTATCTAAGCGTTATTTTAATTTAGGTCATTTATTTGAGACCAACAATCCAGAGGTTTCAAGTTTAACTGTTTCAAGTGGTCCCAGTCTGATTGATTAATTTATTAAAAGCTCAGAGCCAAACATTATAGATAAATTAGGAACTAATAGCACTAGATAGCGACTAATCTGTAAAGCACTGTTGGATCTTGAACTCATTAGGTTCACTACGCCATCGCGTTAAATCCTATTCTGCCCTATTTATTTTAATTAAAACACCACAGGTATATTTCATGTATTTTTATTCAAGGACAAACCCAGACTGTATGAACAGATAATGGGAAATATTAAAAAAACCTGCATATCTCCACCATGAGGCAAAGGATTTATTTGAACAATATTATGTTGCACTATCAACGTTCTTTTCCATACAAGCTTCCTCCAATTTCCCAAGTTAACAATTAGCTCCCTCCACTTTTCCCTCCCGCTGCTCTGCTTGAAATTCCTCTCTATCCTGATGCATGCAGCCATACTCAACTGTTCCAGTATTATTATTTTAGTGGGTGAGTTAGCTGAATGGAAAAATCCAACACTACATTTTTCTCTTTAGAGCAAATCAGCTGACATTTTAGAACATAAAGTGGCCAGTTGACTCCTGGGGTGGGACTTTTAATGAGGCTTCTGATTTGCTTGCTAAAAATTCACGGTAAAAACTCCACAGCCAACATGACCATAGGAATGGTTGTGATTCAAAAACAACATTAAGATCCTATTTGATTATGGAACGGAGTAGAAGTGATTTTATATATATAAAATACATCTAGTTTGTTTTAACATGATAGTGTGTTAACAGTACGAGATAATGTTCATTTAAAAAGAAATGTGTTACTACTCATTGAAAAGTCTTCTTCTGAAGACAACTATACACAAAAAATTGTAAAATTGTATTCTAGACCATAATATTCTACTCATATTCTAGTCCGTGACACTCCAGACAATAATATTGTATTCTAGAGCACTATTGTCTCTGTATCAAGTATGATTTAGTTTCATAAGATTTCAGCCCTAGCTGAGAACCATAACATGCCAAATGAAAAACTGCACTTTTTTTACAGTGCTGCATGTTTTATTCCAATTAGTAAGAGCTTCCAAGGAAAGACCTAAGATGTCTCTAGCAGGAAAGACGTTACCTACTTAATGAATTAACCAAATCCCCATATCTGCTCCAGTAATACTCAGCTTAAACACTATGCAACATTCAGACTGATTTCTTGCCAACATTGCAGATGCTTTTGTCTTCACTTCGTCTCCATCTAGGTTTTAAATTTTTCAGTTATTTCTCTCAAAACCACTTCTTCAAATCTAAACACCAAACTTCTGCTAACTTTTTAGTAAGAAAGCAGTCTAAATATATTAAATGTAGCACTGGTTTTCATGCCATTCAAGAAATCAGTTATCAGTGCTTCATTACCAGATCATCAAAACATAACTGAGGTGGAGGAATCTTCTCTAAAGTTTTGTTTTGGATTAAACCATTTGTCCTTATAAAGAACAAGTTGCTTATGAACTAAACAAAACTTCTCTTCTAACGAAATTTAAGTACAAGTTTCTCTGCTGAAGATAATTAGAAATGAGATTAGAGTATCCTTGACTCACATCCATTCCCATTAAATAAAAAGCTCCCCTTCATTCCATCTTGCTGACTCATGTAAAGATCTCTACCATTTCACTAAACCTTCTTCATCACTTCCATGTCTACGACACTACATGCTCAAGCCTTAAAAAGTGCACGTTACTCATTAGAACTCAGGCCACTCCAACCAGTTAGGGTAATCCCCCGATGGGATCTTGACTGGTGTAAATCTTTGAATGAATAACTAAAGCAGAAGTCTCACAAATAAGGGAAAACAGTTTATCTGCTCTTCAACTCTAGCTCCACTCACTGTTCCAAGTATCTCTGTACTCAAAACCTGATATTGAGAGTAAAACCTTTCATTGCACATCATCTGTGATATGAAACACAAAGCCAAAAGACCCAATTATTCATTATGATCTGTGGAGAGATTTGGACAATCAGATCATAGAAAACAAGGGGGGGAAAGTGACATAATTAACGGAAAAAAGCAGTGGCAGAATACCAGGAAAAAAATAGAAAGTCCAACCATTATTCAAATTTCACATATAAACTGACAAAAAGGAAAACCTTACAGGGATGTTTGTGTAAGTTTTATTGCCCTGTTTCCCTCTCTCCCATCTTACTGAAACTGCTTGCCTACCTATTCTAGGACACCTTAGGAGCTTTGCTTTGTATACTATAACAGAACATTTTTTAAGGCTTAGGAAGAAATTTAAAAATAGAAAAGGTAAACAATACCAGTCACAATAACAAAAACATAAACAAGAAATGTCTTTCTCTTGCAGTAGTAATTCTTCACAGAATTTAACTGCCACTGCGTTTTAGCTGCAGAGTTTAATGCTCCTCTGTCATCCACTGCCAACCAACAGACACCCCAGGATGGTGCCCAGAGCACTCTGAAATGGCAGGCTCCACCATTCCTGTGCCCAGGTACAAATGCCACAGTTCAGAGGCCTGCACCAGGCCGCCAAGGATGAGGTGGGTAGGTGAAACCTGCCTGTCCCCCCCGCCCCGCTGACGGGTTTGCACACAGCGGGCCCGCAGCAGCCCAGGCGGGACCCCTCGGAGCTCCTGCCACCCATCAGCCTGGTGCGCAGTCCCAGCCACAGCCAGCAAACCAGCCGCGAGGCTGTGGAGGATGGGTAGGCTAACTGACACACTTGTCAATTTAGATTGGGAACCTACAATTCTACCATATCTAAGGGAGAAAAATGCACTGGAATTCACAGCAAGGATAAGAAAGTGTTATCAAGGTAGGTAAGCACATGCAATTAAACTGGCAGGTCTCATTTTTACAATATTTATGAYATACCAAATAGGTTTCTCCGCAAGTTTTAGAAAAGTTGCACACAGCTAATGGGAAAATCATTATTAAATGAGTGAACATGTAGACTTGGCTTTTACTCAAGTATTTCTTAGGAAAACCAGACATCATCACCAACAGTGACAGAACCAGTATTTTTGCTTTTTTCATTATTATTCCATTTTCAGTAGGATAACCACTTTTTGAGACAATTTCCGCCAATTGCTGGTGAAAGTCAAAAAGATTGTCTTTGAAAATATTTTTGCCTATCAACCGAGGAGCCTCGCCTGCGGGCTGGACCCCGCTGGCACCAAGCTGGGTGGGCTGCTCCCTGCTCTCCTCCCCTCCCAGCATTCTCCTCCTTAACTGACTGGAAATAGCACCCATGAGGTGACGAAAATGCAGTTATCCCCCTTTGGGTCCCACCGCCACCACACCGCAAGACAGAGTGGCGGCCGGGTCACGCGGGCAGGGGACGAGGAGCAGCCAGGGAGCGCGGCCCTCTCCTCCCCATGGGTCAGCCACGCGGCTGGACTTACACAGGGGGCTGCCCGCTGCGATACACAGGTCATACAGACATCTTGCCGTTGCCTTTCGTGTCTGATACTAAGCCACAACAAGTAATAATAATTATTATTATTATTACTTATAATTATTAGTATCGTGCCATCTAATGCCAAATTTCTGTTAGTACACATTAGAACGTCTTTTTTTTTTTTTTTTTTTAAACTTTAGACACAGAAAACACAAAATATGATGAGTAATCTAGCATGCAACCAAGCGGAGGCAAGTGGTGCAAGGCCAAACTGTTCAAGTAAAGGAAGAGAAAAATGTTGACAGAAAACATTTTTTAAAATATTGTAGAATAACATCGAAAAACACAGTTCCCTGTATTGTATTTTACAAAATGTTTAACTTAATAGCCTTGTAGCACCACAGATCTTACATGGTACAGCTCTGCAATACCTGCAATACTACGGTCATGCCTAATTCCTGAGCACTTCTGTAGAAAATATCCTGTCATTAGTCTGTAATTCCCCTGAAGTTTACGAACCCTAGGACAGAGTAGGTATTATTCCCAAGCCACAACAGATGTTCCTTATCTTCAATCTGGAACACCAGACAGCACTTGTACACTTTTAAATGCCACTCAACAATTTGACAGCCAGCTCCGCAGAGCCTTTAGAGCCACAGAAAAACTGGGTCTAATCCTAACTAGTACTAAACATGCTCAACAACTTAAAAGAAGCCCAGGATGTATAAAAGTTTCCAGAGTCAGATGTCACGACATTTAAATCAAATGACTTTGAATGCACATGCAGATGAGTATTGTTAAGTATCGGTTTAAAGGTTTCAGGGACCAATTCCACACTGAAGTAGTTCAGAGCGAACTGAACAGTTGCTCATTTCTTCTCAGGGAGTCAAAACAGGATCCAAAAATCTATTTTTACAAGATGTTAAATAGCGAGTCCCTGGAAAATTTCATACAAGGCAGTGATAAGCCATTCAGCTGTAAATAAGATGTCAAAATATATTAAGGCTCAAGCAGCAGAAACTCCTCCCACCCTTCATTGATGTATTTTAGCAATCAAAAACATGCAAAATGTTGACAGACAACATAAATCTGATTTGAAAATAATGAGCTGGAATTTGCAAAGTTTAAACTGCCTGAAATCCGTCTACAAGACTAATTTATGTATGTGAACATCATTCAATAAAACACTTCCAGACACTTTGGAAAGCAGAAGTATTAGCTGCCGTAGCTGTACAAGACAGCAACACGCAGTTTCACAGAAACTTCACAGTTTCACAAAAATTAACACTGTAATGCTGTATCATGCCATACCAAGGATCACGGGTCAGCAGGAGAGTGCCTGAAGAGCAGCACAAAGGAACCCCAGCCAGTAAGTCAGCTTCATCAGGGGCCCAACTTAAATGCCTCTACGCATACGCACATAGCATGGGGAATAAACAAGAGACGTGGGCACGCCTGCAGGGCTACGATCTTATTGGCATCATGGAGACGTGGTGGGATGGCTCCTATGACTGGAGTGTTGGAATGGAGGGATGCAGGCTCTTTAGGAAGGACAGGCATGGGAGACAAGCAGGGGGTGTCGCCCTCTATGTCAATGACCAGCTGGAGTGCACAGAGCTCTGCCTGGGGATGGATGAGGAGCCRACCAAGAGCTTATGGGGTCAGGATTAAAAGGAGGGCAGGGACAGGTGACATTACAGTGGGGGTCTGCTACAGACCACCCAACCAGGAAGACCGAGCGGATGAGGCCCTCTATAGACAGATAGGAGCAGCCTCACATTCACAAGCCCTGGTCCTTATGGGGGACTTCACCCACCCCGATATCTGTTGGAGGGACAACACAGCAGGGCATAAGCAATCCGGGAAGTTCCTGGAATGTGTTGATAACTTCCTTCTCCAAGTGGTAGAGGAGCCAACAAGGAGAGGTGCTATGCTGGACCTTGTTCTCACCAACAAGGAGGGTCTGGTGGGGAACGCAAAGCTCAAGGGCAGCCTTGGCTGCAGTGACCATGAAATGGTGGAGTTCAAAATCCTTAGGGCACTGAGGAGGGTGCGCAGCAAGCTCACTACCCTGGACTTCAGGAAAGCACATTTTGGCCTCTTCAGGGATCTGCTTGGTAGAGTGCCATGGGACAAAGCCCTGGAGGGAAGAAGGGYCCAAGAAAGCTGGTTAATATTCAAGGATCACCTGCTACAAGCTCAGGAGCGATGCATCCCAACAGAGGGAGTCAGACAAAAATGCCAGGAGGTCTGCATGGATGAACAAGGAGCTCCCAGACACACTCAAACACAAAAAGGGAGCCTGCAGAGGGTGAAGCAAGGACAGGTAGCCTGGGAGAAATACAGAGAAATTGTCCAAGCAGCCAGGGACCGGGTTAGGAATGCTAAMGCCCCGATAGAATTAAATCTGGCCAGGGATGTCAAAGGCAACAAGAAAAGCTTCTACAGGTATGTTGGGGATAAAAGGAAGACTAGGGAAAATGTGGGCCCTCTCTGGAAGGAAACCAGGGAGACCTGGTTACCCGGGATATGGAGAAGGCAGAGGTACTCAATGACTTTTTTGCCTCAGTTCATGAGGAATTGGTTGGATGGACACATCCAGAGGGTAGTGGTCAACGGCTCAATGTCCAGATGGAGATCGGTGACGAGTGGTGTCCCGCAGGGGTCCGTATTGGGACGGGTACTGTTTAATATCTTCATCAGTGACATAGACAGTGGGATCGAGTGCAYCCTCAGCAAGTTTGCAATGACACCAAGCTGAGTGGTGCGGTCGACACACCTGAGGGATGGGATGCCATCCAGAGGGACCTGGACAAGCTCGAGAAGTGGGCCTGTGTGAACCTCATGAGGTTCAATAAAGCCAAGTGCAAGGTCCTGCACCTGGGTCACGGCAATCCCCAGTRTCARYACAGGCTGGGGGATGAAGGGATTGAGAGCAGCCCTGCCGAGAAGGACTTGGGGGTACTGGTGGATGAAAAGCTGGACATGAGCCGGCAATGTGCGCTCGCAGCCCGGAAGGCCAACTCTATCCTGGGCTGCATCAAAAGCAGCGTGGCCAGCAGGTCGAGGGAGGTGATTCTGCCCCTCTRCTCTGCTCTGGTGAGACCCCACCTGCAGTCCTGCATCCAGCTCTGGAACCCTCAGCACAAGACAGACATGGACCTGTTGGAGCAGGTCCAGAGGAGGGCCACAAAAATGACCAGGGGGATGGAATGCCTCTCCTGTGAAGAAAGGYTGAGAGAGTTGGGGTTGTTCAGCCTGGAGAAGAGAAGGCTTTGGGGAGACCTTACTGCRGCCTTTCAGTACCTAAAGGGGGCCTATAAGAAAGATGGGGACASAMTTTTTAGCAGGGCCTGTTGCGACAGGACAAGGGAGAATGGTTTTAAACTAAAAGAAGGTAGATTTAGACTAGATATAAGGAAGAAGTTTTTTACAYTGAGGGTGGTGAAACACTGGCACAGGTTGTCCAGAGAGGTGGTAGATGCCCCATCCCTGGAAACATTCAAGGTSAGGTTGGATGGGGCTCTGAGCAACCTGATCTAGTTGAAGATGTCCCTGCCCATGGCAGGGGGGTTGGACTAGATGACCTTTAAAGGTCCCTTCCAACACAAACTATTGTATGATTCTATGAAAATCTCTCAGGGAAAAAAAAGCTCCTTTGAAAACTAAAATGCTGGAAATGAGATGAAATGTATAGCCAATCACTATCAGCATAAAGAAAAGAATAGGAAAAAATGGCTGTGAAATACTSATTTCTGAAACAGTAATGCTTGCACAACAATAAATACATGCAAAGTTATCACAGTGACACTGTAAGCTAGAAAAGTTAGCTGAGGATCASAGGAATGTGACTCTTTGACTCTTAAACAGCCTTTTAATGGAGACAATGAGGAAGAAACAAACAACTCATTTTCAGATGAAATCTGACATACATATTCATGGAAAAGATTATACAGTCTAATTGCCTGTGATAAGATGGGACTGGATGCCATGATCCAAGGAAATTCCTCCATTCCTCTGTTCCCATTTGAAAAAAAAAMMAAAAAAMCAAAAAAACAAAAAAACAACAACAACCCAAACTTAAAGCACTTTAACACAGATTCTTTTCTAGATTATAATTTCTTTAAATTAAATATATTTTATACATACGACTCAATGACTTCACATACATATTTACCTGTAGGAGACAAAAATAATTCTTTGTCTCCTCCAAAGAATTAAGAATAATATTAAAAAAAAAAAAAAGATTTTATTGAAGTGGCACAATAAAAAGCATTTTAACCTTTTAACAGGACACATTTGCTGGGGAAAGCAAATGCATATCTATGTATGCATATTCTCAGCTTCAGTCATGCCATTTAACAGAAGGAGATTACAGGTCTAATGAGGGAGGAGAAAAAAAAAAAACGGGTGATCCCCAGGGTGTGGGCAGTGATTGAAATGTGCAATTGCGTTTTAAACATAATTAGCTCCCTAATTGCATAGCCAAGTTTAATTAATGCAATTACATGAGTAATTAATTACTATTCATTTTAAGAGTACTGTTTTCAATGTTTTGTTCTCTAATTTTAAGAATTAGACATATCTCAATATGTAATAACTTTGAAAAGTTTCCATCTATATGCATTGAAAAGGCAAGAGAAGAAAGAATACCGTGTTATTATACCTTGTTAACAGTCAAGTTTACATCAATTGCAATTGGTAACTCTCAAAAATCAGATGGATTATTTTTAGCTTGTAGACATGAAAAGCTGCGGCTCCCTATTCTTGTTTCTATGCTTTTGGGCTTCAGTCATACCCAGCCCATGAAACTCAGAGAGCCCAGGAGATGAGCTGGTGTTTGAAAGGAGCCTTGGGATCATGTTACCTTGTTAGGTTTCTATCTACTACATTTCCACACACAGTGCGTTTCCCTCAGCAACCAGTGTGCTCTGAACAATTTGAGATGTTGAATTTTATTCCCTCAGCAACCAGTGTGCTCTGAACAATTTGAGATGTTGAATTTTATTCTGCCATTCCTTTCTAATCTACTTGCTCCCTATGAACGCTCTACAATCAACTCCAGTTGAGCCCTGTTAATCTCATGAGTAAACCCATTTAGTGTACTGAATAAAATTATTTAATTTTCTAAATTAAATGGATTTTGGGAATAAGTTCCAAACAAATCTCCCATATATTTTCATTTTTCATAATTTCATGCTTTCGTTCACCCTACATTACTCGGTGTGGATCTGAGGCTTTTACAACCATCAAGTAGGTCACTGGAGTACAGCTATGACCAAGAGAGACTGAATAGCACAATTTTCCTTTTCGGCATACTACTGACAAAAGCACTGTGTTTGGTTTTAAGCCCACACACTCATAAATTTCACTGAACTATACAACGAATTGGCTTTCTTTCCTCCTAACATCCAGACATTTTTGGCAGATTCATTAACCAGAGAAGTTGGTTCTCCTACCTTTCACTATGCTATGGAAGCTGCCAAATCAACAATTTGCAGGTTTTACTCCTTAGAGAGCACGTTAAAGGAAATGTTGCTTTTAAGATCTTCCCAGTGTTAAACAAAAACTGCTGCAGGAACTTGCACACATCTTCTAGGAATGAGATACTAAATCTTTCTGCCCTGGTAGTTATCAGATAGTAAGTACTTCTTTTTCTAATCCTAAGCAGTTTGGCTTTATAGTGTTTTTTCCTTTTAAATCTCATATTCTCTGATCTGACAGGTATTAGTCAGTTAACCAGTCACAGGTCTGCTCTCATCGTGAGTGTCTTCTTGGTGAAGCCACCTTCTTTCGAAGGAGGCAATGATCCTGTTGCTCGTAATGTTGGGAAAAAAATGCCCTCCAAGATAGGAACAGCAAATAATTTTTCAGCAGTGAAAATTACTCCTTAAAACTGTAAATAAGATTAGCAGAATAGTTCTCTTCCTCACAAGACAGGAAGAAAAAGGGACACTTCTCACAAGTCATCTCTAACTTACCAGCAGTGGCATTAAGAGTAATGAGTCTCATGCTTTCAGCAATATCCCTATCAYGTTCTGACATGCTGACATACATAAAAGATAAACACTCATCACTATTGCTATGGATCTTTTTATTTATCAGACTCCCTACATGTGCTAGGTCTTTAGACAATTGGAGCTGAGACAATCTGAGGTCAGAAAAATAGATAGAAACTTGAAGTGCAAGAACCCACTACTTTCACATTAAGTCAACTAATCAAGTGAAGCTCAAGAGGTAAGAAGAATCATAGAATCATAGAATCCTTAAGGTTGGAAAAGACCTCTAAGATCATCGAGTCCAACCATCAACCCAGCACCCATGCCCACTAAACCATGTCCCGAAGCRCCWCATCCACACGTTTTTTGAACACCTCCAGGGATGGTGACTCCACCACTTCCCTGGGCAGCCTGTTCCAATGCCTGACTACCCTTTCAGTGAARAAATTTTTCCTAATATCCAAWCTAAACCTCCCYTGGCGCAACTTGAGGCCATTTCCTCTCGTCCTATCACTTGTTACTTGGGAGAAGAGACCAACACCCGCCTCTCTACAGCCGCCTCCTCAAAGCATGTGTTACAAGCATGACCTGCTTCAAGCACTTTCCCATAAACATCAGCTGGAAATGAATTAAAAGTTCCCAAAAGTCTGTTCTTATTCCAATATAGCAGCTTCTATAGCCTATCTGCTGTAATAATAGAGGCACTYAGGTAAGGTACTTAAATACTGTGCAGTAAGTTCAGCTGAGACTCACTTCACAGGACTTTTTTTTATCTGTGAACATCTGATGGTCTGTTTCTTTATCCATGGRAAAAAAAAGGTGCAGATCAAGTATGATCAGCTGATCTAATGCCTTGCTGATGATAAAAGACAAAAACCACATTTTACTTTGGCCATCCACACCTCCCATTCCCTACCACATCTGACTACGTTACCAATTCCTTTGCACAGGTTCTGGTATTTGTTAGACCCTTCACGAAGCCAATTCACTGTTCAGTGACTCTGYGTCACTGAACCAGCACAACTCCCCTCACAAACACAACACCTCCGCATTTTATATGAAGTCTAACAAAAAAATCCCCACCCTATCATGATACTCTTCAAAGAATAAATCTCTCACAAAGCTCTTCCCCTGCTTTTACAATTGGGACTGCAGGGGACACAGACAAGGCAATGGCAAGTRGGAGACTTCATAACTGCCTTGGCCTTTTTCTTACACAAGGAGAGAACTTTTACACGGCTTCTTCCTGTTCCAACAGAGTCAGRAATCTGTTTCTCAAAATATAATAGCATTTCTTGCAGTACTAAGGGCATGGGCCATCAATGGACAAAACTTCCACTACTAATAGAGATGAGAGTAACATGTGCATTGATTTGGGTATGTACATAATAGCCTCTGATTGCAATCTAAATTAACAAATAAGAAGAACTAAGAATAAGCCAGAAATGCAAAATCCTGGCAAGTCCCCTCTTCCATGTCTCTGACGGGACAGGAAACCTCCCAGCTGTCACACTGTGCAGGGACTTGCCTCTCGTGCTTTTARCTGACTGGGAACAACAGGGCTCTTGCAGTACAAGCCAGATGCCAAGGAAGGTTACAGCATAAACATCTTTACAGTCATGAAAACAAAACTTATTGTACTGGAGTTCAGAGCATGACCTGCATTTTAGGGAAATTTGAGGGATACTACAGATATGAAGGTAACAGCAAATCCAGCTGTACACCTACCTTACRTAACTGACAAACTACTGGAAATCTAGGAACATGTGAGCTTCTAATAACTCCCTACCATGGCAGCTTAATTGCTCTTTGCAAACCTGGGAGGAASACTGCTCTGTGAGTTTATACAGCTACTGCCAGACAACACAAAGGGAAGGAAAGGCAACTACCTGTTGGGAATGTGCAACTCCTCCAGACAGATAATGAAGATAACCTCAGTATAAACCAACCTACTCTTTACAGAGCATAATGCTAGTGAGAAGAAATTTTATATAACTTATGAAATAATTCTCTTTGAGTAGGAAACATCTTTCTAATATATATTTGAAAACTTTCACATATTTGATGGTTTTATTTATCTCTCAGGTTTGTGTGATAGAAATTTTAAATCCTCACGTTTTGTTACTATTTTTTTATGTCATAACTCACAACACATTTGGTTCACTACTGAGTGCAGCACAGAAGACAATACAGATAAGCCACAAAAGTCAGTTGCCTCTGCTTTCAAATACAATGAAATAAAGAYTTAGTTGAAATTATCACACAGAAAATTCTCATGTGCTTTGTCTTTTCTGATCCAAAAGCTAAAAAAGACACTAATTCTTATTACGTGCTGATAGACTATAGTATAGTAGAGTACAAAACGTCCTTTCAGCAATTACATCTTTTCATTATCTGTGATTGCTTCTCTCTTCACTGAGTGAAGCTGAGCAACTGCATCTCTAAATTTTCAGAAACCAGGTGAAGAATAGATGGCCCAAAGGAAGGACCAAGCGCAACTTAAGAAATAAAAAAATATCTTTCATATACTCAAGACTTAAATTTTCCACCACTTAAAAAGGGGAGCACCCCCCCTCAAAATCTGTTTTCTTAAAATACGAACCCAAGAACAGAGGGTTCCATAATACCAATTGCTTAAAAAACARTCACAATGCTAAAAAAACATGTGAGTCTATCGACTGGTAGAGCAATCACCAGAGCAATTCAGTAAAACTGCTTTTAAGAGTTTTCTTCTTTGCTCTGTGAAGGGTATGACGCAAACTGTAAGGAAGCATGGACCTAACAGTCAGCATGGTGCTATCTATTAGAAGCACTGCCTATCATGCTATCATCCACAACAGAGGTAAGGAGGGATCATACACCTTCAGAATCTACAGATGATGTTGATTGAACTACTACATCATCAGCACCAAAAAACACCTAAAACAAGTTTCACAGGAAAACCTGAAATTGTTTCCYGTGTTTTCCTTCTACATATGTGTGATAAGTGGTACAGTGTCTCTCAGCCAGTGCATGGGAAATGGAGGATATCCTTTGTTGGGAATAAGCCCAGCGTGTTATTTTTCAGTTTGAAAGTGTTTAGGTTTAAAGTAGGAAGCTCACATTTCTGTTTGTGAAGATAAACAACTTTTTTCCTATGCTTGTTAATACTGTGAGACAGGTAATGTATCATTCACCAGACATTCTTTTTGTACTGTTTGCACAATTTTCTGTGTAAAAGATTAGTCTGTTCTGGATGCAAAACACAGTTCAAAAAGAATGATATACCAAAACTCAGAATTAGCTTAAAGGCCAAAGATGTGCTCAAGTGTCTTTTTATTAATGGAAAGTTTTTTCTTTTAACACTTGGCAGTCTTAAAGCACAACTGTAATAYGCTACTTCATAACAACCCTGCTTTCCAGTCATTTCACGGTTCTCAAAATAAGCAAACTAAGGTTAAGACCAACATTTCCCATTCTACATCATAACTACTGTATTTTTATTTTACAATATTTTTTCCCAGGGAATGAAACATTTTTCTACACTATATATTGTTTCAGGATAGGAAAAAAAAAAAAAAAAAATCTTAGCACAATTCAGTTTCATGGCTGCTTTCCACTTYACCCAAAACTTCTTAGGTAAGGGCTGTATTGAAGGAGATGAACAACTGTCTTCTAAGAAATTCAGCCTCATCATGCGATCTTCAAGACAGCTGAGGCAGCATTAATCCAAAATGACCTAATACTGCCAATCAGAAGACATGAAAACATCCTAAAAGAAATCAAAATCTCACACTCTAGTCCTAATCTGTTCTATTAGTGTCAAAATGCCAGCCACAAATATAAAAAGAATTGCATCATTTGCTTCATAGCTTTCACCATGCAGAAGCCAAAATCAGTTCAGAAGATCTTGCTRTAACTCCAACAGCACCCATAAACCATTTGAACGACAGCTGACTATACTGAACATTGATCTTCAGGGCATGGCTAGGTATTTTTCTCTAATTGTATCCCAATCATATAAAGACCCAAGAGACAAAAAAAGACCAYTAGTAGACCCCAAAATTATGAAAGRATGAGAAAATAAGTCTTAAACTGACAAAATTGTTCTGAAAGGCTATGAACACAGAGGTAAGTGTGGAGCATGCCACACATGAGAAACCTCCCACACCCTTGAAAAGTGAAAAATGACAGACTGTAAGGATAGATATCTGATGATTATAATCCCTTGTACAGAACTAGTGAGAGCACTCTGTCACCAGGCTGACAGAAAATACTAACCTATTTCAGATAAATGCTTTTTCTGTCTGTGAGTGAACTGAACACAACTCTTCAGACAACTCAGTCACRAGTAGGTTTAAAAGCAGCTAACCTGGAAGCCTACAATCGAACCAAAGCATGTTCATCCTTAATTTATAATCCAGAACKGTTCCAAACTAGTATCAAGAAAGAAATAAAGGGGGTGAACCAAGGTAATAAAAAACTACCTTCACTTTTATTTCCTTCAGTACAAATTCCCTCTACAGATCTGTTTCATCAAATATCCAGTGCATTAAATGAAAACATATAAGCTAGCAGAACTTGGTGCCTTAATCTGTGGTTATGTTATTTCAGGGTTAACTACTAAGGAAAAACTAGCTTTCTACAGTTTTTCTAAAACTTTTTTTTTTTTAAATCTAAGGAAAAAAACTATTTTTTTTTTTTAAGAATGAGCATTTTTGAGGCATATTAGGAAAAAAAACGATGGTGATAAAGAGTAATTAAAACAAGCAAGTAGAGGACCTAAAAAAAGGAAAAATGAAATAATTTAGAATAGCATGTATGGAAGGAAAGCAGTACCAGGAACAGCTGGTTTAGTTGAAAAGCCATTCAATTTGAAGAAGACAAAATTAAKAAATATTTCTAGCAATAAAGAGATCCACATATCCAAAGCAGGTATTGTATTAGAAACCAGACCCACTATAAAGATATTCTTGGAGAAACTGAATCATTGAGTAGGCAAGAAATACTTGCCCTTGAAACATTTCCAGTTTATAACTCCAACAACCCTGAACTAGGAGAGCGCTAGGATATCAAATGATTTTCCAAAACCACCTGAAAAGAAGCCAGAGACGCTCCAGGATTCATTTTTTTTTTCTTAAAGAGCTTAATATCTTCTCTACACCAAAAGTACATTGCTTCTAGCCTCAACAGGGAGTTTTCTGCCAAGACTGCAGGAAAGTAAAAAAAATTCAGAACACAGAATATTACACTCAATTAATTACACACTTAATTGCTCTCTTCTTTTAACAGCCTAATGAATAGAGCAAGTTTCAGTTTCAGTATGTATATGTAGCCCAAAGTTTCAAGTCCAATAAAGGAGACGGGACTGATTTGAAATCTGTGCTAAGATCAGACATGTTCATGTAACCAGTAGTAAACACTCAGAGTAAGTAACATCTATGCCCCTTGYTTTCCACCCAGAGCATCCAGGAGCTAACATGTAGGGGTTTTTCTGTACAACCTGAAAGGAGAACATTATGTCATGGAAGCTGACCCCCTCAGTTAAAACTTAAGAGAATCCAGCTCATCTTAGATTGCAGGCCAGTGGACCACCATGCGTCAGTGGAGTTTCTTCCTCTCTTCACTTCTTTGGCCAGGACCTGGTTGCACTATTGACTCAACTTACGTTTCTGAGTCAGTAGTCTGAAAAGTATCCCAAGGCACACACAACTTTCTTTTCAACCTTCCCAAGGCACACATCAAAGTGATATACCAGGAAGCCAGCTGGCAAGAAGTAGGTTCCAAATGTTTGCACAAAMTGCAAGTTAACTATTAAATTATTGGCAAACAGCCCAATTCCAGTCAGAGGCACTTGCCCTCATTAAAGCCCAAGAAAATAAAACAAAAACAAAGTCTCCAAGCTAAGCCACTCAAGATGTTACTTATGTAAAACAAACATTTCAAYGGTCAGATTCAATTTGCCTTTTACTAACTCCCTGCACTGTGTACCTGCATAAGGCATCTTCTTGCCATTTAAAACTAGACCTGCTTGTCCTTTCYAGTAAACCAAAAATCACCTTCTTTTCCTTTTACTAACAGCTTTGCACATAAAAGAAACAATTGCAGTGATTTTTTTGTTATTGTTGTTGGTTTTTGTTAAGAAAAGCATAGTTGTCTCAGACATTCCTAGTCTCAAATGTCATACCGATCTTGTTGAAAATTCTGCAGGAAAAGCTGAAGCATGCCATTTCATTTACAGACAATATTATGATACCCGTTGTCAACTCTTTTATAATCCTGAAGTTCAAGAGAGAGTCATTTTTTTGGTTTTGCAATAGACATTTAGCTTTGGCATTAACAATGGAGAGAATGGGCACATGTACACAGATAATTCAGTCAGACATGAGCTCAGTCAGACCGTACTCCAAGCTGGCCGGACACGAGCCAGCTCTAGTTCACAAGTCATGTAGCTGTGTTAGCACAGCACTGTGCCCACGCTAATAAAACCTGCTGAGAGGCAGGGTATATTAGGCTGGGCACAGTCCTAYACTGTCTGGCCAACTTCAATCAAGGACAGAGGATACTGGGTCTGTCTGCACCCATTTTGCATACATACGCACTCCTACTCCTGCTCTGTAAGACTTTGACTTCTGTGCATCTCTTCTGAAGACTTTTTTTTCTTATTTTGTAACCTAGAAGGGCTAGAGCACAGTACCATACATTTGGGGTTTTAAGTATCCTCCTTGATCATAACCATGGTAATTCCTCGTAGCTGTTCCAATGAAGACTTAAAAAAAGGGAATAATTACTAGCACTACAATGCAATGAGGGGCTAGGGCAATCAAATGGATTCTATTTACACAAAAGTACTTCCAAGAGCTCTGAAACACAACTGTCCTTTACAGTAGTAGCATTTCCCCCAGGCATTTATTCTGTTGTGGAATTAAAGAATTATAACTCAGCTCTTGTCAACATCTCAAAAACAGAGGACACATTTTAAGTAGTATTCATGTCTATCTCAAAGTAAACAAACAAATAGAAAATTAAGCTGTTCTTTGGAAAAAACGGTGAATCCTAGTTCTTAGAAAAAGCCAGAAAACTAGACTATGAAAAGACATCAGGTAATACAACAAATCAGTAGTTCTTTAAAGTTTTACTCCAAAGACACATGCAACTAAACTCATCTTTGCCTGTGCAAGGAAATTACTCAGTGTTCCAAGGATGGAAAAAAAMCATGCCTTAATAATCTACTGACATAGAAACCAAAGGACAGGTGTGCATCTCTGAGCTCAAATAACTAGCCCAAAAGATCAAGGAATAAAACTGTAACATGAACAGGTTAATAACGTTGAGTTTTCCTTAATAACAAATGCCCTGGAGCAGCTTAAGGCTGACACGACTTCTCCATTTTATATTTTCTTCATTTAAAATTAAGATTAAAAAAAACAAAACAGCCAACCAAAACAGATTTAGCGAGCTACATACTTGATTTTTAGGAAATGCAGTAAGAAACCCTTCCATTATACAATACTATCTGTGCCAGCCCTTTCAGTCTTGCCTGTGAAAAGACAGGGTAAAAAAAMCAGTTGCTAGAGTGTAAGACTTCTGTCTCTATTTCAAAGTAACTTCTTCTCACTACCTTTAACTTCTCTGTTGTCTAAAATAAGCATTCCATGTTCTAAAATGAACTACAGATTGTTGACTAAAAAAAAAATCATGCCAGTATTTAAGATATCTTCAGCAGCCTTCAAACTCAAAGCCACTGACATGACCTGGARAAGTTTAGCTTATTCAAAAAGCAAATTTTGTCTGGGCAGTAGCCTTTGAAACAAATTTTAAATTTTCTTATACACAACAGTATTTCAAAAATAGAACTTATATTTGGATTTATGCTTTAACATTCATCATTTGGGTCCATTTGTATACTCATGTGTCACTGTGAATGTAAAACCCATAAAAAGGTATGATCCAAACAAGTTCAGGCAGACCCAGATACCAATAATCAGAGAACAGYGACAAAGGAAGATGGTTTAAGGAAAGATTTGTGTTWATTTTCATCGGAATAACCTGCACACTGCAAAAATACTAGATGGTATTAGTCAATATTTAGGTTTGCAATTAATGTCTGTTAATTATGATCTGAGATCTAATATAGTGTGCTTATATTTCTTAGCTAAAAATTACTTATCTGACTTCAGAAACATGAATTCAGTATTCACAAAGGATTCTACGAGAGTGAGATTTCTGGGGAAGTAAGAAATAAGCATTTTTCATTTTGATTTCAATATGTGCGAGAATACTCAAAATAATACTGGCTAGAACAAGTTCTAACAAACATTCATTGCTGGTGACAATCAAGACAATGAAATCATTTTTTGGCTAAGTGGCAATGTTGGATATGCACCTCTAATGTACTGTAGCTGTAAAGTTCATATATCATGCACACCTGCATGAAAAAAAAAAATCTCAGTGCACAATTTTCAGAGAGAAGCTGAACCTTACCCTTAGTGACAGAAGGAATGCGTTTTTCCATCTGAATCACTTAAATTGAGTAACTAGTCTATTCAAGTTTTAAAAACTCAGACTTTGAAAATATGGGAGTTTGTCTTCCCCAATCCRTTAATCAAAAAGACGATAGATAAAAAATGCTTGGAAAGCTACTTTCTAAACCTTACAAAGGACAAGGTAAATAGAAACAAAGTGTTCAGCTTCTAACTACAGCCAATACTTTGTCTTAAATACAAAAATACTTGTTGTCCCCCCACCCTTTGTTATCCAGACTATGCAACAGCTCCAGTTAACAAAATGTAAGTTGGTTAGAGCTGAATTAGAGAAATAGATCATTCACATCCGAATAACAACCTGACATAAGYAACCCACAAAGAACTCATGTATAAAATTCTACCTTTCTTTAAATGCAAAAATCTAATAATACAAGTAAAAATAATGAGACTACAGAATTGTTTAGAGGGGTATACTGTTGTGTTTAGACATGTACATACAACAGGTATATAGTGTCTACTCCACAAAGAAAAATGTAAATTCATGAATCTCCATCTTAAATGTAACTAAGATCACACAGGGGTGGAAACCCAGAAATAAACTAAAGAAAATTAAATTAAAATTAAATTTGGCTGATTTAAAAAACAGTTAAAAATATATTTCAAAATTGACAAATTTTATAGTTTGTCCAGAATGTGAATAAAATTACTTAAGAAGAAGTATACATATTTTTAGAGTCTGGTCAGCTATTCTGCATGTAACATTCACATATATATCCTACTATTTATCTCCTACCAGGCCAAAAAGCCCCTAGTGAATGCACTGTAGAATCAAAACCAAAACAAGAGTGAAAAGCAGGTGTAGTTTTCTGTACCGTTCCCTAACACCAGAAGGCTKGCTGTTAAGTCTCCCTAAAACCAACCTGCAGAGATATAACATACAGTTAACCTACAGTGAAGCTTTTCAAGCGAAGAGCTGCTCAAGAGAAAAGCTGCAATTCAAGTAGGGCATTGAGCAGAAGCTAYTGCCAAGAGCCGTACTTGAAGCCACACAATAACATTTCTTTGTCAGAACAGAGGAGAATATTTACTGCCATGACTGTGTCACTATATACCACATATTAAAGACAGTAATGAAATATTTCACAACAAAGCAAAATTATTCTCCTGAAAGTAAGCCATATAGCCCCTATTTAGGAATTCTTTTCTGATCAGCTATCAAAAACTACTTTTTCCAGCAAAGCTCCACTTGAATTTCCTACTGCCACTAGCCAGTTTTGAAACTGGTAGCAAAAGGCAAGTTACAGGCTGTTTTTTTAGTAACTCAATATGTTACATTAATAAATTATGGTTAGCTTAAATTTACTTTATCATGAGAAGTCAGAGAATGTAGACATGAATTTGCAGAAGTAATTTTCCAACATGAATACTTGAATGGCACCGAACAACTGAGTTTTARAAGAGCAGTATCAGCAACAATTTGTATTACTTACCGGTATATAATAGATATTCATTTTAGGAGCTTCATTGGCAGTCATTAGCATCCCTAAAAAGAGATTTCCACATTTAAAAATATTGGTCACAAGAGGATAACACTACCTTTTAAAACAAAAATATATATACTTGAGGCATTTAATTCACATGAAGTAGATTTGTACATAGGACTTAAAATATCTTTCCAGGAAAAGAAATGGAAAAATGGAAAATTTGCTGGCACAAATGAATAAATAAATAAATAAATAAAATTAAATTTAGAATCCCTACAAATGCTCACATTGTCAAAGAACCCTTCATGGGTTAGGGAACGAGGGGTGAAAGCACATTACCTGTAGCTCATACAGTACATATTCTTGGCCTGCAACGGAACAGCTAATTGGGACCYATAATAAATCACTGCGTCAAATGCTAAGGAAAGAAAGGTCTGATAGTTGCACAATTAATGAAGCTTCATTTCCTACATAYTCATCCTCGTTTGTCCTCTATCTTAACAACTGTTCAGCACCACTTCAAGCCACGCTAAGTCCTAACAACTGCAGGCTGCCAATTTTCAYAACAAATTTAAATAGTTCATCCCATAACACTGTTTAGAATAAATCCAGTTAGTATTGCACTTAAAATCTACCTTGGGCATAAACTTGTATTGTTAATACAAGGGGGTTTTGGTTTTTTGTTTTGCTTTGTTTTTAAACACACACCTATAGTCTAAACAAAGTCATAAATCATAACATGGTTTACAACTTTATTCSTTTTTCATCTTGGGAAATCAGCACAACAGTAGCTTGTCCACACAAAATGAGAGACAGGATATTGTGGCTTCAAATACAGTAATACTAGTGATGGYAGCCAACCGAGGCAAATGTAAAATTTGAAATACCTATGAATATACCTAAGAAACACCATGAATAAGGGTTGCAAATACTCTGAATATAAAGAAACTACCGTAGAAATATTAAAATCCCTGGAAAATCTCCAACTGCCACAAGACTTCATTTAAGCTCAAAAGGAGAAATACTCTCAATYTCCTTTTACATAAGAGAGTAATAAAGACATTTGGCATATACTTTTACATTTATCTCAATTTTCTCTTTCCAACGTAGCTGATCATCAGGTAACACAAGAGATGGAATATGAAGAAGAAAAGAGCAATCAAGTTAGATAACATTCTGATCTAAAAGTAATGTARCATATGCCACTGAGACTATGAATAATTGGGTCAATTACTACACACCCASAGGGTAGAAATATAATTTACACCCAACTAGAGGAACGCAATTAACATGGGTGGAGTAATCCTTCCTACCTAATCCTTTCATTAAAAATACACAATGCAGCTGGACTTACAATGTCAGAAAAAAGGGGGCTTGCTTTCCTGGCAAAGCAAAGAATTTGTGAAAGCTTAGTCAGCAAACTGASGCTAAAAAACATACCTGGAAAGGTCTGCRGGCAATTTAAGGAAAAAGCAAGAATTTATAGTATATATACATATATATACAYGCACAATGTACTATATGTATATACTATAATATATAGATTACATGCTCCCTTAACATATCAGCATGCTCACTACTATTTCAGGACACAAAGCATTTCTCCATTGACTGAATATGAATCACTAGAGATAAAAGGATAGAAATTAATTCTGCAGGTGCTTCAAAGATGACAGCAAAGGGAAAACCTCCTCTTTGAGAGTCTTCCACCAATAATTAAAGGAGAGAAAAACAGAGTTTGGAACAGTTCATGGGCGTATACTACAGAGGAAATAAAAGGAAAAAAAAAAAAAAGGACCAACTCTGTGAAAGGAGAAGTCTACTCCTCGCATTTTCATTGTTTCAGCTTGTTAGTTTGAAACAATTTTTATGGGAAGAGAGACCACACCCTAAAAAACTACACAGCAGCCTAGCCTGATCACTTTAGAAGGGAAATAAATGAGAACTCTTTTTTTCAGAGAAAAGGTTCTAATAAAACCATCTTTGGAAAGTGGTCTACAATACTGTATCATCAATTTAAAGGAMTGAAAACACGAG
This sequence comes from Oceanodroma leucorhoa, assembly GCA_030449065.1. NCBI lineage: Eukaryota > Metazoa > Chordata > Aves > Procellariiformes > Oceanodroma > Oceanodroma leucorhoa. Next base: position 5,307,297 of record JASVER010000047.1, on the reverse strand, counting down.
TATGAAGCAGTAGTAAATGGGAGAAGCAGCTTCAGAAAAAGCAAATTTTTTACTCTTAAAAAAATACTTTACAGTAATTGAAACAAATGAGGCACAAATTTCTATACACTGAAGATGCTGTTAAGTTTTATTTATATTGTACAACTTAACCGAAGCTGAGCGAAGGCCACTCAGTAAGTGGTAAACCTTTTTTCCCCTAGCCCCATTCTGTGCATGTGTGATCAGAAAAAAGATTCATAACKAGTTTAAGAGATCCACTAAAGTTTGTCACCATGTAGTTTGGTTAAAGATAAACAAGGGTTTGCTTCCCATGAAAGGTAGTAGTTCTGAAGCTGGTTGGTAAAATAATTTAATTAAAGAAAACCCCAAACACAACAAAACTCCCACAAAACTATTGAAAAAGAATAATTCACATTATCCTGATCCACAGTTTACCATAAATATTTCAGAATGTTTTATGTTACAGTGTAGTTTCATTTTGCCAATTATTTTTTTTACTTTTTTTTTTTTTTTTACAACTGTGACAATGCAGTGTTAAAATTATTTCATTACTGCATATGCAGCAGACATTTTGATGTAAAACAGGGCTGCAACTAATACAAAGTATCAGCTACCTTCTGTAGTTTTTAAAACAAAACTTGACTATTACAACTACTGTAATAAAATTATAAATATAAAATGGAAAAGATGTCTAGACATACTAGACAACAATTTTCTCCAAACAAAAACATTCTAAATGTAGATTCAATGACTTCTTGTTCATGACATTTCTGAAATTGTTCTCTTCAATTTGAAACAAAACACATAAGTGTATGAAAAAAATTCTGAATTTTGACCCACATCAGTGAAATAAAATATGAAAGTGTTTCCTTCCATGCAATGATGAACTGCAAAGCTGTTTCAAGCGAATATAAGACCATAAGGGTGAGATTAGGATATGGGCTTTCTGAGCAGCAGTGTCACACAAACTGTTAGAGCACAAGCTGGGCACAYACCCTCGGGCTTCCTGTGCCACGCTGCCTTCACCAACATCCAGGGGTGCTCTGAGAATGCTGGGCACCAGTGACACTGAGCCATAGCCATACTGATACTTAAATTATATTGTATTTGCAGGTCTCCACAACTGCAAGTTCCTATCACTGAAAGTATTTCCTTATTTTCAAATGTTCAAACATAATTTTTCTTTAAATTCTGAATGAGCATGAGGTGGTGCTAGGCATCTTAAATTCTGCAGCAACAGTATTTATGCAATGCACCACTTCTTACCTTAAGTCTCTTAATTTTCACTGCAACATGTTCTAGTTTTTCCCCCTCTGTCTTCCATATGATTATAAAATACAAYCTAGTTTTCATCCCACAACAGTTCTTACCAAAAGATATCAACCTGCTCCCGTAACAGACATGGTCGAAGAACGAACAATAAAAAAAGCAGAACTGACTTAAGGAGGAGGCGCACGACACAGGAGTGGAATGCACAATCTATCACACAGACACATAAATAATTAATGTCCAACAAGCAACATTAGAGAGATATATGGATCCAATTCTTTGTGCTACAAAATTCTTCCTGCAGTTTCATGAAAATCATTTCTGCAAAAGCACTTGAGGCATGTCTACATAGCAGAGAGGCTATAGAGCATCCATAGTTGAGTGACATCCATCCTTGTAGATGTTCAAACTTGACTGGTTATAACCTGAGCAACCTGATCAGACTTTGAAGTTGGATCTAACTCCMAGTTTGGCCCTGCTTTGAGCAGGAAATACATAACCCCCAGAGGTCCCTTCCAACCTAAATTACACCAAGATTCTACACTGTCAAGTAACTAATTTCTGTTTCACTCCCTGTCATGAGCCCTTCATTATCAACGCTGCATGGAGGTTAATTCACTCCTGGGTTCTCTTTTTGATAAAATCAGGAAGCTCAAAGGTGAAACCTGAATGAAATGTTAAAGATAATTCACTCCAATGACCTCTCTCTGTAGCCACTATGGATGAGAGACGACCAGGTTTGTCTACTTACATGTTGCACAGGCCACACTTTTACCACACAGTTACTCTCAGATATCCCAAAAGGAACTCATACATACAACCAGGGCACACGAGATGTACCCTCAGTGCCACGCCATAAAGTCCCTGATTTGGCAGGCTTCAATTCTTTGCTTACATTATTTCTGGCACTTTGATCTGGGAAAAACAAATACATGGAACACAAATAAAAATGGTATTGATGCCTTTTTGAGGGCTCAGAAAAACCTAGCCCAATTCTTGAGTAGTGAAACACCAGTCTGTTTCAGAGGAGGCTAAACCTGAGCAGCATGGAAGTGAGTTAATATTTTCATCAGCAAGGTCCTGCAGACCATTACAGTTTTGCTGCTGCATAAGGTCAAAAATGCCCACCATCTCAGTAGGGATCAGTATTTAAGTGTTCATCTTACCAAAAAAAAAAAAAAAAAAAAAAAAAAAAGAAAACAAAAAAGGACACATTCTTCACTGAAGTTGGCAGAAAAGACAAGATAAGTTTTAACTCGTTAGAAATCTCAAACTCACTTATCTACAATCTTGAATTTGAGCTGCTAGTATGAATCAAAGTCCAAGTTGCTCTGTCTTCACTGCTCTCTCTAAAAATGAAAATAATAGCAGAGTTTGCAACACAGGCATTCTCTGGATCAAGAATTTTTGTCCTGTGACATCCTAGTGGCCCTGATTTTTATTTCATCTTTTTCAGTACTGCTTTCTAAAAAGGAAGTAGGTGTCACATACAAGTTAAAAACTAAGCAACTCAGATCAAGCAGGGAAAATTAAGGCCACTTGCAATCTGAGGTACAACCAAAGCACATGTGCACACACAAGCACCATTTCATAGAATATTTTTACTCCTAAGGCAGGATCTGGAAACTTTGGTTAAAAGTGATCCTTAGTTTCGACCTCTAAACGTAACGTTATGAGACACAGCAAATCTGAAAACAGTCACAAAAAAGCATGCAAATCTGTGCACTTAGGAATCTACACTTAAAACCAAAGTATTCAATCTCAGGGAGGGCACAATAAGTGCTATATCTAAAATGAGGAAAGATCAAATAGTTGTAAACACTTGTAAAAATTTGTAAACTTGCTGTAAAGAGGTTTTTCCTAGCTCTAGAAAGCAAGCTCTAACTCATCTGGGACTTAGCAGAGACAAAAAGGCCAAAATTCCTATTCTTATGAAATGGAACACTTCAGATATTTGAAAGGGCAAAAGAGGTCAATCACTCAATAGACAGCACAGCAGCTCCCAACTGCAAAGAGGCTCGGATTTAATACAGATGCAGAGGAAACAATGACACTAACTGACAAGTAACCATTTTTTCCTAGCTTTGTCATAAGGAGGAAAGTGGACCTAATTCATACCACCTAAACAGGAAAAAAGACCACAGCTTGGGTTAACACAAGTCTTCCCTTTTGAACTTACTAAAACATTAAAGTATCTAATGTACCTGAATTTGGATACAGGCAGACATCATTGATATCATATTCTGGCTCCATTGAAGTAAATATCTTCCCCTGCAATTGTAGGAAGAAAATATATTATAAAGAACTCCAAACAATATAATTAAATTTAGTAAATCTAAATATTAAGAATAGCCATTATAGAAGCTAAGAAATATGATGGAATAAAGATGGAACAGATTTTGCAGAACAATAAAATGCTATTRAAGTATCGGAACATAACACAAGGAACTCAATCCTGTATTTTGTTTCTGATCCCATTTCTTATAAGGAAGTGTAGCCTACTGGTTATTGAAGACACAGCAATGTACAGTGGCACTTCTAATTTCTCATTTTCAACACAGAAGTGTGAGCTATGTGTGTCAGATCTGCTTTATTTTATTTTATGCAAAAGGGGGGGTGAAGTCCATAAGTTCCTGGCACATTGTCAGTGTAGCCCTCCTTTTGTTCAAGTCTGAATGTGGCAGTTTTAAATCATTTTATTTTGGTAAGTATCATTAGCTGAAGTGATGGATTGGGAGTGGAATTTGATTCTGGAGCTTGGTTCCTCCACCCTGTTGATGTCTACATTAAATGAAATATAGCTCACCACTTTATCTGTAATTTATAAACTCAGTATTAAAGAGGTCTAAATATAAAAGTAGTAAAAGCATCCAGAGGTATCTAGCTTAGATCACAATTGAAGTTACAAAGGTTATCTCTCAAAAAAAAAAAAAAAAAAAAAAGAATTGGAACAGAGTCTGAAAAACCCAGACAAAATACAGGTGCTCTTATAAGCCAACACACAAGACAGCCAGTAAAGGAAGAGTCTCTAAGAACTGGGCCACATAATCTGAAGCATGAGAGTACATGTCTACACGGTTCTAAATGAGGGACAGGAACAGAGCAAATTTTGATCCTATTCCTCTTTTTTCTTTCCCTGCAGCAATCCCACCTACCTTTCTGGGCCCTTCCTTTCCCTCCCAGTTACATGCTGTTACCCCACCCACCTCTGGTCTCTCCCCGATGATTAATAAGAGTCCTCCCCCACCCCGGTCTTAGCAGACAAAAGCCTCATGCTCCCCACCCCAAGGCACGTCTCAGCATGGGGCTATTCTGGTATCAAAGCCATATGCTCTCCACCCCGCAGTCTGCCTCTGCAGTTGGTTCCCAGCCAGAGATAGTCAGGAACCAACATCTGGGAGAGGTGGAGCCAGCTGGAACATACGCTAGGAAACAGTCCAAAGCTATCTTTGCCTTCCAGCAGTAAGAAACCCTCCCTCTTCCCACTGCAGAGGCCACCTGACAAACTTTACAGTGTTTCATTCTCAATGAGGGAAATGTATATACCTAGGAAGAATGGAGAGAGGMCACTGCAGATGTTTTAAATAATAACCAATTAATTTATTTGCTCTTTTAAACAATAAAAAGTAACTGCGGAGGAGCTTACAAAAAACTCTTGCGATCAGAAAAATAAAAGAGGCTGTTGAAAGTTCATGAAGAAGCACAACAATAGAGAAATGACTGCCTGAAATAGTCAGAAAAGAGTGCCTCTAAACTACTATAACTGCTCTTGATATGTTTCATCATAAAGCTAGAAAAGCATAGATGGAGCATGCTTTTTAGGAGGAATACAATGAATTTCTTATTCAAATAAAGATAGCCCCTCAAACCAAACTAAACTATAGTAGTATTACTGTGATTCTATGGGGTAACATATTTTGTGCAAGCTGCATTGAAAGAAAGATAAGAAAAAGAAGAGCATAATGTAATGAAAGTCAGTCTTATGAAACTTAAGAGATTTCAACTTCAGTTAGAAGTGCAAAAGGCAGGGATAGAGATGCTGCCTATTGCAACACAAGCCATTAATATAGTATAGTACACATTGTTACTTGGAGCTAGGCATAGTATCTGCTTCAATATGCAAATAAGTTTCTGTGAAAACAAGCAGTACCTGATTTTAATAGGCCATAAACTAACTGATCTACCTTTGAAGTTAGCCCTTCTTTGAGCAGGGAATTGGAATAAACTTGTTTTCTCTGATGAAAAATCGTAACTGGATGTGTTCAAGCACACTGTGAGAAATACACMAACCAGGGCAATGGCTAAGATACTACTTTTTATGTTTAAATCCTTCAACTGAAACAAGCATCTTAGGCAGACATGTACAAACAGCTAAAAACCTAAGACTATATCTGTATCCCTGACAGGCTGTTGAATACCTTCCCAGATGTTGGTTTATTTAGTCAGACAGGACAAAATGCTATGTAAATTAGGACACATTAAAAACCCAACTTCCTACACTGAATTTCAGCTTTATTATTCAAGCTGCATGAAAAAAAAGAGAAAATAAAAATTAAAAAATATGAATGCAGCAACATAAAAAACACTTACCGTATCTTTGTTCCACATTTTTATGATTCGAGAATCTGCAGAGATAATTAAATCCAACTGACGCTGAAATTGAATTGACTTAATAGGCAGGCCATAGTGGTGATCTTTGACTATTAATGGGTTACTAGACCGGAGATCATATAATAAAACCTTGAAGAATAAGAGACAGATTAAACTTACAATATTGTAAGATCGAGAAGAGGTCATGCACACCAGATCTTCACTAAAGACTTAGCTAAACTTGAGATTTGTTACTTAAATACATGGACGGGAKTTACATAAAAGAAATAATTTTAAATTCTGAAAACAGCTTATTAAGTGAGCCCAGTTTATTCTGACAATATACTTTAACCTCAGAATGCTTCAGTCTAGAAAAATTAAGAGCAAATTCAAGAGCTCACCATCTTTCTAAAGTCTTTTTAATTTCTATTGAAAAAATGGACTGTTTTCAAGGCTCTTGGTATTTCTTAATTACTAATATTTCACTTTCAGATTCTTGTGCTGTTCTTATAAAATTTAAATTTTCAGACTCCCACATTCACTGAGTATCGGTTTCACTCAGTGAAACATCACAGAATGTAATTTTTTATTTTAAGGAAAGTAGAGAGTACAGGCCCTGCCTTCCTGAAACCTGCATTTTTATCTCCGAAGTTCCCTATGGAACTTGAGAAAGACCTTAAATCTTTCACACGCAAAGTGTGAATACTAATAATTTTGGGGAAAAAAAATACTATCACTTTAATAAAAATTATAAACTCCAATAAAATTTGCCTGACATGTATACTAACATCATCACAAATACAACTCTTACATACGTATCTGCTCTTGAASAAGCTGCAGTTTTCTAAACCCACCAAAATACTGATGAAGGCAGAAAAAAATCCCCATACTCCACTTTACAAATATGACGGTAACAATGAATAAATGAATCTAAATGATCCCTTATAGAAAGATAAGACAGTAAAAACAATAGTTGAAAGACAATCACTTCTGCTTCGTTAGCCACCATCAAGATATGGGACAGCATATATGTTGCATTGAGATGGTACTGGTAAGAGTCTCAAAAAGCAACAACCCCCCTGCATACTTGACTCTAAGTCATAAGAGAACTGCAGAATTTGAAGCTATATAGTATGTATGTTGTAATGATTTTAAGTGGTCCCTACAGTATTCTGAAGAGCAAGATCATTTGACAAAATTAATTCACAGTTTAAGAATGACTATTACTACTCTAYACATGTAATTTATGCTTTTATAAATACTGTTATTAATATATTTTTACATTACAATAAGTGCACTYAATGTGTGATAGACATGGAAGGGCAGTTGCAAGAACAGGATCTCCTAAGAACTGTTGTAGATGAAGTTAAGTCTACCTGCCCAGTAGATGTTCCAACAGCCATATTCAAAGCTCCATCAAATTTCAGTGCTGAAATGGATGGTAAGCCATCTATCCTGCAAAGCACAATGCTTATAGTTAGACATTCTTTCAATAAAGGCTGCAAATAATTTTTTTAATGTTAAAAATAGCTAAGACAATGAATGTAAATTAACTTACAGATATCACTCAGAAATACTACTTCAAAAAGCTGTATTGTTTACATTCACAACTTGTGGTTGTATAGAAAATTAGCCACTACTACTCAGATCAATAACCAAGAGACTCCTCTACGACAAAAAAAACCCTTTATTCACACTAGCAATGAGAAGAGACGACCATGGGCAGGTCATTTTAATGCAAAATGGGATTTGTTTCTAAATGCAAAGCTTCTGAAAAAACAGAAGAACACACTCTGAAAAGGTAGCCTTTACTCACTCTGTGTCTGCTGTCACACTGCTTAAAGCACAGTCCAACAGCCCAACTCGATTTCTAGTTCTAGGATCCCAGCATTCCACTTTACCCTAAACAGTTTAGAAAATACGTTTCAAGCTTATGCGACACATGTCTGGTGTTCTGAAAATGTTTAAATAAAATTATATTGGCTATGTAACCAAATTTCCTAGTTTGACACGAGTTGTTCTAATAATGGCATAYAAGCTCCACACATTTCATTTATACTTTAAAAAATGTGTTCTGAATGAAAATCATTAACACTACATTTCCAAAGATTAATAAGGTACACATGCTAGCCAATTTCTACAGATGGCTATACTGTAAAGCAAGATAACATTATTTTCTCTCTCATCTGCAAAATCTCAAGTATCTCAGCAGCCAGGTAGCTCAGAAATTATATCTGCACTATGCTCTAAAAGTCACCTTGTTTAATGGATCTATACTTAACATAGCAAACGAGATCAAATTAATTAATTAGGTTCCTGTCATGATTTCTTCTTATCCTCATGCAAACTAATATAAAAAAGAAACAAACACTACTGCCCCTTTTATAAAAGGAATACAAACATTTACCTCAGCCGTCCCCGYAGCAAACAAGAAGTGTACAGGATTTATGTCACAGACGTTACTCTCTCTACAACAGAAAAAGGAGCAAGTCTAATGACCTCAGAATAACTTAACACATGAACAACTAAAAAGATTTCTGTAATCATGTACACTATTTCTCAGCTTGGAAAAGCAGAAGCTGRAGGGAGGGACAGATGGCCACCTAATAGCAGCTTCCCATACTTAAGAGGAGCTTACCAAGAATTTGGAGCCATCAGAGACAGTGCTGATTAATTGAAACAAGTAAGGTTCCAACTGGGATGTAAGGATAATATTTTTATGCCGTGCAGATAATTAAGCACTGGAATGGGTTGCCCATAGAGGCTGTGGAATTTCCATCCTTGGGAGTTCAAGACCCCCTGGGAAAATACATTTGAATTYAGCGCAACCATGCCTTGAGCAGGAAGCTGGGCTCTGAGGTTCCTTCCAACCTGAATGATTCTGTGTTTCTCTGCCCATACCCACCGCCTACCACCAAGCCTTTCCTTACCGCTCTGCTCCACTATATTCTTAAACAACTCAATTATGTCAAAAGGTGTTCCTGATTACTTATGTTCTGAAGCTTACATCTCCAACATATTCTGATGAACAGCCTGTCTTCCTTTCCCTCCCCCAAGTATCCTGTTTCTCAACAGGGCACCCAGGAGCCCTGTATTTCTCCAACAATTCTTCTAAGTACAAGTATTTCTCTTTACACCACTCATCCTGGTGCCCTYTAACGTCTTCCATTCAAAGCCCTCCACCTCTAATTCTATAACTCATCCAAGTCCCCCACCCTCACAACTTGAAGTCTCATCTCCTTAATTCAGATTTTACACAAGACCCTTAGCATTCCTGCTCCGGGATTTTCCTGGGTTTTTTTTTTTTGCTACTGCTCAGTTTCTGTAATTATGTAATTCTGCCCAAGTATTCCTTCGTCCATTAAACTATCCTACCCACTGAGCACCAGCTGTTRCCCACCAGCTGCCTTTATCTAGTCAAGTCTGTTCTTCTCATCTGCCTCTCCCCACATAAAAGAAGCTCAGCTCCTGTGCTGGTCGGGTTCTCAAAAGAATCCGACACACGCTGGAGATATAAAAATTCTCTTTGGGCTACTCCAAGAGCAGAAGGACAAAGACATGCCTGGGAAAGTACATACCCTGTGGGTAGATCTCTATATGATGGCTAAATTGAGCAATAATGGCAAAGTTTTAATGAAATGCTCTTAAGATCAAGTTATATAATACCTACTACAAGTCCACATTAAGCAATTTTAAAATATCCACAAAAGAAAACTCAATTAAAACATAAAAACTAGAACAAAGAATTACAGAACATAAAATAAAATGAGGCTCAGACTCGGCATATGTTCCTTTTCAACTCTACAATGCGTTTGGGCAGTATTCAGATACAGTACTGATGGTGAGCATGCTAGTAGTTTGCTTCCACCTGGTGGAAAGACGACAGATAGACATCATGCATCACAGATAACTTACGAAGCATCAGTTTGCAGGGAGTTGAGAAACCTTCCTTGTTCCAGATTTAGCCTGTATACTTCAGAACTACAAAGGAAAAGAAATCCAAAATTACTCCTTTCTTTTACGAATACTGAAAAATACTGTTATAAGTTAGGAGGAGTTACAAAGATTCTTGCTGACAGCCAAATTTTACCAAATATACAATTTTCAGATTTCACATTCTAAAACATAAGACACATCTATCCTTCAGTGTTAAAAACAGAGAAAAATGTGCATGTTCACCAAAGATATTTATTACACTGCAATATCCTACCAATTACATTTTTTCCAGGGAAAAGATGCATTGATCCCTTTCTTAAGATCTTTTAATTTCCCATGATTTACGACACATCTTGAATTTCTACTTATTTTGTTTGAAACCCTAAAGACCACATTTTATTTTTACTATGTCTTCTCACAGACTCAACTAATTATTTTATGTGATTTGACTCACACTTTAACAGCAACAAAACACCAACCAGAATAGAAAAATTTATTTTCCTTACTTAGATGCTAATCACTTTTTAAAACAGTACACTGAATTGCAATTTTTATAACAAATTTGAAAATACATGATTTACCTGGTTTAAGAATCAAAGAAAAAAAAGTCTTAAGATTAATTCAGTTTCCTGTACTGTTTTAAGTCTTCCCACATTTTCCACTCTTCACAAACTGTCTCCATTAATAATTTGGAAGGAATTGCTACTTCTTCTAATTTTTAACTTTTCTGGTATTTTCATATTCATTTTATTCTTGGAAAACACTGCTAATAAAAGTGAAACAAAATAATCCACTTAATCAATACCTTGCTCCTACAAAATACAGGTCACATGATGGATAGTGATAAGAGAAATCTCTACCAAATTTTGGTATTCTTGTCCTGTAGTAATGGCCATGTTGCGAATGAAACTCCACAAATCTGTCACACTGCAAGAAGACAATCTGAAAATAAAATAGAAAGAACTGAAACATACAGAAGCAGACATAAATCCCCYCAACCTGTCTTACAGCACGAACTCCAGTGATTTTTTTTCAAGCTCACACAGGTTTATCACAACCCATTTAAACCATTTCTACTAAAATGATAGAATCGCAGCAAAGCGCTTTATTAATAAAGATTAAATGAATATTCACAAGAGTATATGCAATACCCTGAAAGCAATTCTGCAATCAGAAGCAGTATAGTCATCTTGGTGTTACCCTGCACCACAATTAACATCTGTACTTCTTTCAGACACCAGTTAATAATTTCTTCCAGGTACAACGCCATGCAGACACCACTATGTTCATAGGTACTAAGCACACATACTATACATACTGATGCACAGCAGCCTTCCAATAAATGACACCAATGACCTTTGTGCGTTTTTTTGCTGGCTAAGCACATTGTTTCTTTCTGAAACTTAGACAAACAYCTCGGTCCTGGAAGAGCCCACAGGGAGGCATAGGCATTACTAGAAGGCTAGATCTATACTAGTGAATAAAATAGGCCAGAACCTGCCCCTGTAGTCCTGATGGCAACTTAACATGGCACAACTCCTATCCATATGAAGGAATTCTTCCTGCTCCAAACAGAGACAGTACCATCCACACCATCCGTTATGCTGTACATCAAACCATGCCCAGGCACTGTGTGATGAACAGTTGGCCTGACCCAAATTCATGCCACGATGCATGTATAGTGCTAGTTTAGAATATGTATAGTCCATGCATAATAAAGATTTTAAATTTCCTACTGCTGGACTACATTGGTAGCAATGCAAGTTAGGATGAGAAGCTCAGGAAAGGCGAGGTACAAAAGTTATTCTGAATCTGTCATCTTTACTTATATATCTGTATATTCTTCCCTTACGAGACATGGAGAAAGTACTGACCTGAGCTAGTACTTCATGCCTATTTATCATTAAGTCCCCCCTTACTTACGCTTTTTCTGACATCAGAAACCCTAGTGTTTCAATTTTTATTCATGGACTCACTCATCTTGGTCCAAGAAAAGTAGAGTATCACCTTTCAGAAGTGTAACTACAATTTCATATGAGATTACAGATGCAGCTGCACAGTTGATGTTATACAATGACGTTTTTCATATATATCCCAATCAATCATTTGCGTGCCTAATGCCTTTATGCTTTTAACTGGAGGTTTACAAGCAAAGCTCTTTACTTATCTGTTTGAAACAATGCTCAGATTAAATCTTTTCTGTATCATCACTGCAAAAGAAGGAATGTCTGCACCTTCGTGCAGTACAGAAGCTAAATAAACTATGACAAGAACACAAAATTAAACTGTATTTAATTTAAAAATATCAGCATCACATTCTCTTAGTTCACTACTAGTAACCCATCAAAAACCTGTTACCAGGAAGAGAGAAGATGCAGTTTGCTTTCAGTGAGAAAAGTGAATTTTCTTCTCACCCACTCTACCTCCAAAAAGATTTTAGGAAGTTTTTGATACTTGCCAAAAGCAACCAAATATTCTGCTAATGACTGCCTTACATCTGATAATTCTCTATTTTAAGATACAATATTGGACTTGAATATATTTGTGTCCCCTTTCATTAGCAGTGGATACGACWCACTGTAAACCATGTTTGCCTTTTCCTTCGTACTAAATTAATTTCGGTCACTACAACCTCAGGGTAGCAAAAGCATAACTACCAATGTGTGGCAAAAATACTAAGCACAAATACGTGTCTTTTTGCAAAAGGCTGTGGAAAAAAAGGTATCACTCCCTCCTAAGTCTGCAACTTAGTCCAAGTCTAAAACTTAGGAGAGCACAGAAGTGTAACTGGCCTTATGGATACCAGTATGAATGAAAGCCAACAGCGTGCTCTCACTGTGAAAATGCAAATAAGCCTCAAAAGGTGACCTTAGGAGGATATCAGGAGCAGACTGGAGAGAAGCTATTTCCCCTGTGCTACTAAAGCATGAGGCAGTGTGCCTAGTGTTGGGACCCCCAATTCAAAAGGGATGTTGAAAGCATCAAGAGGGCTACCAAGACAGACAAGGGGCAGAACACAAAATGTACAAAGAAAGGTTGGAAGAACCTTAGCTTGTTTAGTCAGGCAAAGAGCATCCTGTAGGACAACCTAATAGCAGCCAGCAACTGAAGTGCAGTTACAAAAATGATGAGAGTCAAACTCTTTGCAGTAGCAACAGTGAAAATTTCAGATTTTCCCAGTCAGGTTGGACAGGAAGGAAAAATTCTTTATGACAGTGCAGTGCAGCATTGCAACAATTTCTTCAGTGAATTTGTGCAAGCTTTCAGTTTTTGACAGTCCTGTTCAAGCATTAAATGACATCTGAAGGTCTCCTTCCAATCAATATTTTTATGATTCTAAGTATTTCCAGTATAATTTCTCAAATATTGTTCCCTCTTTCTAACATGTTCAAAACATTATGACAGCTACCTGAAATTAGTTTCCTTTCTAATTATTTGGTAACTTTTAGGAAAATAAAATTGAAAATAAGGTTGTATTAAGTTGTGAAAGTCTTCAGGGCTTCAGTCTGAAACGTAGTAGCAATTTCACTTGAAAACACACACAAGCCTCACTGTTCATAACCAGTCAGAAATGTATTTGCGAACACAATGTRTTCCTCAGTCTCCCAAATAACTGTTTGGTCTGTACAACCAGAAACATTCTCCCACAGACAGACAAGTGGGAGGCTACTCTACTGCATCAGTCACCTTCTTCTACTACTTGAATTCATGCACATTCTTGGAAATCTCACGGGGGGGAAATTTTTAAAATACTAAAGCTAGAAGGCTAGATGAAAATGTCTCTGATCAAATAGAAATATTTATTAAAACAAACCTGTACTGGAAATGCTAAGGTTTCTTCTCAGAAAAAAAAAAAAATATTAAAAAAGCTTGTCCTAATGAAATCAGCAAAATTATATGCTTAAATTTCATATTTAATTTGGAACATAATACCTTGATGAATCAACAAAGCAAAGTTTACAGAAACAGGAACATCTTTTATTACACCAATTGCTGCAGCTGAAGAAAACAGATGAGCTTTCGAGCACATAAACACTTTTCTAGGTGTTAAACAGAATTAGAAGCAGTAACTGTATTGGGCCTGAAAAAGGGCTGATGGTCGTAAGAACTCAACTGTTTCCTCCAGGTACGGCACTTCATAAAAAAAAACAACAACAAAAAAAGACGTTACTTCTCTCCACAATTTTTGCCTCATTCATATGCTTAAAATGATCATGGCTACAACAACGCTGACAAATCAGGCTATTAACTTACCTATAGCTATYCCACTTCTCAAAAATGGTGTATCTGTGTATCACTCGTCACAAGGGATTGTGACTAAACGTTATCCTAGAAATAATAACTACTTCCATTTTTCACATTATTTTGTTTGTAGGATAGATCATTATTTGAAGCTTTTCTCTACTACAGACAAAAGACTTTAAAAGTGGTAAGGCAAATTATAATACAAAGAGACAAAGAAAACAACATTTTGAAGGTACAAAAAATGTTTATCCTGTTTGGTTTTCTAAAAAAATTTTTCTGTTCCAAAAGTTGTGTTGATTGACTGCCTTTACTATATATGAAAATGCATTTTAATATACATATTAAACAATTTTTCATTTATACATTGAAAACATTAAACATACCTTTGAGTAATCATCTGATAAAATCTCAAACGTAACCACTAGAGGAGAGAGCAAGAGAATTTTAAGTCAACTAAGTAAGAAAACTTACTTGCAAACATTGGCATAAATCCTGAAAACATTTACACTCATGCTAACCTTTAGTCATGTAAGTATTCCCCACAGGTGTCAATGCATAATGCAGTCATTGTGATAAAATCTTTAATTATATAACTTTATTTGCAAAATAGTAAGTAGTTTTCTAAAAATTTAGAAACATATGAAGCATCTTGTAATCTTTTTATCGTTCTTGTATACTTGACATGTTCCTCAACACAATGCTCAACCATGTATTTATTGGCTCGGGGAAGGTCTAATCAAATGGTTTTCAGTGAGTGTGTGGTCCATGGACCTTTGGTAATCCATCAAAGATGATAAAAAAATTACATGAGTTCGGATATACTACACACAAACCTGCACACGTGACCTTTCTAAGGGGTCAGCACTCCCGCAGAAAAAGTTTCAAGGCTTAAAAAAAAAAAATCAGATTTGAAAGCTACTATCCATGCTGAACACTGCAACGTATTGAACTTTGCCTAGTTTTAAATGAGCTGGGTTGGGAACGTTAGGGAGTAGCTGCTTCAGCTAAATTGGTTCCATTTAAATGAGGTAGCTCATTTAAAGTTACCTGAAGTGACTCTATGCTACGTTTCAAATTAAACATACTTTTGCAGTCTAGTAAGATTCCAGTTCAAAAAAAATTACTTTAAGCTCTAATTACCAGCAAGCATTTACTATTATAATGACTCCTACTCTTTTAAAGCGGGTCTCACTCTTGCCACACCTTCCTCTCCCCAGCCTCTCTGAATCCCTACGCCTACCATCTCCCCTCTTACTACGTCGTAGCACTGTCCCTTCACCCTACGTGACTCCTTGTAGTACTGAGGCACAGGGTAAAGAAACACTACCATGCTCTAATCCCCTTTTCCTGACCTAATTCAGTAGTCCTCAATTTTTATTTTTCACATCACTTTCACACACATCACAGTTAGACCAGTTTCATTCTTCTGTAATGATTTAGGACTTCTGCCACTCTCTGCTCATTCCCTCATTGGTTTGGTCACCTCTATATTCCAGTTTTCAGCCATCAGTCTTCTAACATCCCAGTCTTCTAACACAAAACAAACCAAAACAAAAAAATCCATACACCATTCCCCAAATCTGTGAACCCTAAAACTCAGAGCCACAGCAGCTCTGACCTCTTCCCCTAGTCTAACTGCCAGCAGATTCTCCCTTTCCCATTGTCTAGATGGCTCCTTGCTTTCCTCACCATAGTTGTTCTCCCTCCAAATTAACAGCAAACAAGGTGTAATTAGGGCCTTGGCCATGCTACCATCTATCCCTAAGTACCTTGCTTCCAAGAAAACAAACAAAACCACTCAGGCAATTCTCTTTACCCTATAACTCACCTACTGAGCTTAGGCTCCAGTGGGAAAACAGTGAGAACTCAATTCAGCAACGATGGTGCAACCACAGTGCATTCTCCTACCTTACTGCTTCAAAGAAGAGGGAAGAAGGGAGAACTGACTGCTACCCAGCCATTGTAACCCCATAGCATTCCCCAAACAGAGCACAGCCTTCAGCCACATTCACCCTCTGAGCCCCATGCTTACTGGCTCAAGGTAAATCTTACATTCCTCACACTGCTCCAAGAGAGGAAAGAACTTTGAAGGAGGAGGAAAAGGGAAAAATACAGAGATAAAGACTAGGTGACATTTTACTCTAGATTCTTGTGTTCCCCCAAAGTACATTCTATCCCCCCAGCACAGGGAGGGAAATTTATACTTGAGTCCAACCTGAATTATATATGAGAGTATCTTGTACTAACAGCCATAGCTTATACTAACCTTCAGAATCTAAGCATCTTTCAAATTTCTGGGATAACTGATAGGTATCAAAACAGCGGATCCTTGGCTTATAAGTTCCTGAAAGAACAATTTGATATTTAATAAAAAAATTAAACAAAAAGATAACATAAAAGCATTTTTTTTTAAAATATAATGTCCTACATATACAGGCTTTACTGCATTTCAACTGTAAGTATTCTGATCTTACCAAAGTCTCTGTGACCGGAAAAACATCCCTCTTAGTAACATAGCCTTATGGCCTGTTTTTTGCTTTGGTGCCTGAAAGCACCCTACTTGTACGTAGATTCTTCTGATTACCAGATATATCATACAGAATTTAATACCTTCCAGTAAGTCTGAAAGACCAGGTTTCCTTATGCCATTAATGCCTACTAAAGTATTCATTTGGATCCTACTTTGACAGTTACAAAATGTAGCATTATCCTCCATCCTTTAAAACAATACTCAAACGATGTTCAGAAGTTATTTAAAGCAAATTTATCTAAACACAATAAAAATAATTAAGAACTTAGTTTTTAATTGTATTATAAACAGTTTCGTTTTTAATTGTACTATAAACCCCCAGTGGCAGGGGGGTTGGACTGGATGATCTTCAACGGTCCCTTCCAACCCAGACCATTCTATGATTCTAAGAACATCTGTATTCTAAAAAGAAGTGTTTCACAATACCACTGCCAAGACAGCCACTCTATCACATCTTAAGAGTAAGCTTCCAAAACTCTGTTCAATGCTACATTTAAAAATGAACCCTTATCAATCAAGTTTTTCTACCACTTTTGGCCTCTGCCACAGAGAGACACTTTGTTAACTCACCAACTGCCATAATATACTGTCCATCTCTTGATACCTTAATTTTTGTGCTAACTGTGGGCATTTCAAAGTCTTGAATAAGTTCAATTCTTCTACGGATATCTATAAAGAAATAAAATAAAATAAAGTTATTTTTTAAAGGTAGCACTATTGTATCAGCCCAAAAAACAGTAACGGTTTCTTTTGGAAGCACGTTGAGTTAATTGAATGTAAGGAATATCTTTTAAGATCTTTAAAATATAAAGATCTTTTAAGTACTATTAACACATGTTATAAGCAGATTAATACAGTCTGTTAACCCTGAGATACAGGCTACCTCCATGCAAAATAAATGCGTATTCCGGAGTGGTAACTGTGTAACAAATTATTATATAATGTAGGAGCAAATATTTACTACACATTTTACACAACTAAGATGTTGTATAATATATTCCATCCTCCTGTTAACTCTATGCGGTTTTGGTTAGTTAAGGTTTTTATACAACTCTTCTTATGGTATGTAAATAGCCATATTTTATTTTGGATAACAAGTTTAGGCTAAAATTATGATGTTCCTGCACTCTAAGATGAGCATAATACACATAGAGTTTATAGTTAGACTTTATCATAAGCTATACATCGAATTCATCCATCACATTTCTACACAATCTACAACCCCAATATTCAATGCCTGAAATGTAAAGCAATATTAGTAATATTCTATTTATATAAAGCTGTGTAGAGAGTTGAAGTATGGCCTTCTAACCATAACTATTTATAGCTTTAATTTTGTAGTTTTTAAAACATGAGCTATGCRTAACTTCCTTGTATCAGTTAGTGAAGTGTCTCCCTCTGGCCTTGCATGTTGTGTCTGTGCAGCTGAGTATTGCTGAGGACCCTGTGATGGGAAAACTCACCCACATCTTTCTTCTGTAAAGCTCTTTTCTTCCTGTCTGAAAGCCACTGTAAGAAAATACATAAATCAGTCTTGAGCTTGTTACACCAGAGAATTGCTTAAAGTTTATCCAATTTGGAAGTGTAAGAAATGTAGGCCATTAATTCTTTTTCTATTGATTATTTTAAAATTTCCACCGGTAACTTTAACCATTCCATGTCAAGAAAACTTAAAAAGTAGTGTGTTTAAGGGTCTGTAGAATAACACACCTACAGTTAGAGATGCCTTCAAACTGCATTTTTAGTTCAAAAAATACTTATAGCTGGTTTTCGTTAGCGATCCCTGCCCTCAACACAAGCGCATAGAGAGAAGGGGCAGCCCGGTGACCCGCTCTAGCCCGGGCTGGAGCTCCGGCCCACAGCGTTCAACACGCTGCTGAAGCCTTCTGCCACAGGAACCGGCGGGCGGCCCTCCCGGCCCAGGCGGGCGGCCGGGCCCGGCGACCCGGCTGAGGGAGAGGCCGGGCCGGGCCGGCAGCATGTCCCTCGCCCCGCCGCCTCCTCACCTCCGGGAGGCTCCTGCCGGCGCTCAGGCTGTAGATCTTCACCTCGTTGAGGCTGGAGACCTGCATGGCCGCGGCCCTGCCCGCCTCTTCCCGGGCGGAGGGGAAGCGGAAGGCGGCTCGCTTCCGGCCCGCTGCTGCTTCCAGCCCGCGGCGGTGGGGAGCCGGGCGCAGGCGGAGGGGCAGCCGGGCCGGCGGGGCGCCGGGCCGGGCCGCGCTCGTACGCGGGGGCTGGGGGCAGCCCGGCTGACGGCTGCTCTCGCCCCCTCCTCATCGGGAAGAAGCGAATCCATGGGGAAGCAAGCGTTGCCAGCGCCACCGCTCATAGCGAAGCACCTCGGCTGCTGCCAGTTTCCCCAGGCGCCCGTTTCCGACGCTCAAACAGCACCTGTGCGAGAGGCTGCGGGCGTTGAAATCTGTGGAGACGGGGGCGGGGAGAAGCGGGCGGGTTCCCGCCGCTCGCCCCCTCGGTAGGCAGGAGCCCATCTTGTCACGTCCGGAGAGCTGCCGGGCACCGGTGCTGCTATTCCGGGCAGCGTTCCCGCTGGGTCAGGAAGGCAGGAGTTGCTTTTCCAGACTTGGTGGAGGAGGTTGATTTTCTCACCCCACAGCAGACCCATCTCCGTTATCTACGGAAAACAATGAAGCCAGGATTTGGTCGATCAGAATCTTGACAGCAAATGTAAAMCGACACATTTTTACTGGTTTGTAGCATCACTGTTTAAACAAGTACGGACATACAAAAATCAGACCATTACTACTTTGATTTACAAGAGCATCGACAAGGATCAAAATAATGTATATCTGATCTATATACATCATCAAGAAACAGTGAAAACCAAAACCAAATACTTACCACTACAATACATAAGTCCGGTACAAGATGCAAACTGAAGCTGTTTCAAATAAGTCTTATGTATGGTATTCCCTGGATGAGGTATTTCAACAATGATGATGCCAATATCATGACTAGAAAGGACTCTATTCTAGTTCATATTAGAGGGTGTTACAGCTGAGATTCATGGGAGATTAACACACCTAAATATAGGTGTCTACATGGGTGCTAGATGTCTAAGCTCCCATTTCAGAGACCTAAGGATTCACTTACTTAAATATAGGCTCTCTAGTAGCATTTGAGATGCCGTATGGTATCCAGGACACCTAGATGGGGCTGACACAAGAACTATGGAAAACCCATGGCCTTTTGCAGCATGAGCTGGAGACCGGGCAGGATGTGCAAAGAGATCTCAAGTGGCACTAGAAGCTCAGGCGGCTGAATCTCATCCCTAGTAAATGYAGCTAACGAAGCCTGAGGAGCAATGTCGCGCAGGAGCCACTAGGTGCCTTCTTTGCAATCATTTCTAGGTTCAACTGTCTAATTACTTGGACCAACACTGGCATTTAATAGACATTTAATTTAAATTTAAATAGACATTTAAAGCTGAATTCACTTGTCCACACATAGAGGTCTTGTGCCATTCGGGGTGTCATGAGGAATCCTAGACATCCGTAGGGGGCTGGTTGGTGTGACACAAGATGTGCAGAAGACCTGCAAAAGCAGCTGAAGGCCCAATAGGATGCTCCAGGGCACCTCAAAAGGCATTAGGCAGGGTCAGGAGGACTGAACCCACAAAGAATTCCTAGAAGTGTAAAACACTGGAGATTCTTACAGACTGGAGAATTATGTGACTTTCTTGAGGTGAGACTGCCCAAGGATTCCTGACCCTCTCATCCGTTCTCCAGATGCATTTAACTGACYACAGTGCAAAAGAAGAGGGATAAAATCCAGAGGTTCTGGCTGCGCAGCAGGAAACTTTTATTTCAAGTTGCTTGAAATTAATTTTTTGTTCTTTTCAGTCAAAYTCAGTTCTTAGGCAAAGTTGATAAATCTGAGCCTGGCCAGTCATACATTTAAGACTTCTTAGAACATCAAAGGGGAAAAGATCAACTAGAATGTGGACTRTTAAAATTACAGTCCAGATAACTTAAAAGCAGCCAAATCTGCCTATTACACTTACTACAGAGTTAAAAAAATCAGAATCTGAATGATATAGGAGAAGCTTTAACAAAGCATTTTGCTTGCTGTGTATAATGAATCTTTGTTGCGTGTAGTAATGATATACTTTTAGATTTTTCCATTCAAACAATATAGATGAGCAGGTAAGCATACTGACTGCAGATGGGTGTGATATAGGATGCTTTCAGCCGAAAGCAAATAATTTTTCTTTCTTTTTCTAGTGTCAGAATTTGATGTGTGCATTGCCTGGTGACAGACACGGTGGTGCAGCGTCCTGAAACAATGTGGTTATGAGCAAACTGAATGTTACCTTTGCTGATTTTAATGATAACTAGACAGTGCCACTTCAGTACTTATATACATATAATTATGTTAAGTACAAGTTTTCACGTATATTCACATTGAAACAACATTTCACAYTCAGTTTACAAAAGTAAATAGATGCAATTCATCAGGAAGGTTCTGCTGCACTTCACAGTACAAAGAGAGTGAGTAACCAATATTCTTTAACATAATTAAGAAATAAATACACAGCTAAGGAATTATAGAATCATAGAATCATTAAGGTTGGAAAAGACCTCCAAGATCATCATGTCCAACCATCAACCCAGTACCCATGCCCACTAAACCATGTCCCAAAGCACCTCATCCACACGTTTTTTGAACACCTCCAGGGATGGTGATTCCACCACTTCCCTGGGCAGCCTGTTCCAATGCCTGACTACCCTTTTGGTGAAGAAATTTTTCCTAATATCCAATCTAAACCTCCCCTGGCGCAACTTGAGGCCATTTCCTCTYRTCCTATCRCTTGTTACTTGGGAGAAGAGACCAACACCCGCCTCTCTACAGCCTCCTTTCAGGTAGTTGTGGAGAGCGATAAGGTCTCCCCTCAGCCTCCTCTTCTCCAGGCTAAACAACCCCAGTTCCCTCAGCCGCTCCTCACAGGACCTGTTCTCCAGACCCTTCACCAGCCTTGTTGCCCTTCTCTGGACACACTCCAGCACCTCAATGTCCTTCTTGTAGTGAGGGGCCCAAAACTGAACGCAGTATTTGAGGTGCGGCCATACATACTTCTTATGATAAAGAAGTAGTTTACACACTAATCCTAAAAGTACACAGAAAGATGTTTTCGTTTAAATGGTATTTTATTATCCATTATCAAGTTATTTAAGAGTTCCTTCACTGAAATATTTTGGACTATAATTTTAAATACATTGCTACAATAAAACACTCATGGGACTAGGAAATAGGATTTTTAAAGATTCTTTTTAAGCAGGGGGATAAAAACCCCACACATTACTAGAAGACTAACGCACATAATAGATGTATAAATTGTTTTATAGAGAACTACAGAACTCTGTGGTTGCTGTTTTGCAAGCTTAAAACATAAGCTTTCCCATTAATATCAATGTCATAATTGTCTAGGTAAATAATTTTGGTTATCTGTTAGAAAATTTGCCTTGTGAGATACTTTTAGTAGCATATTTCAGTGCTCTTAATGACCGGAGGCAGAGTTTTGCTCCTTGGTGTGACATCTGAAGAAGTACTTATAAACACAGAGAGGCAAAGTCACAGAAAGGTTCATTGCATTGATGGATCAAAGGGAGCAGAAAGACACATGATGATCACGAGGGAATTAGACAGCTTTGAGATCACATGTGTCGTGGTTTAACCCCAGCCAGCAACTAAGCCCCACACAGCTGCTCGCTCACTCCCTCCCGGTGGGATGGAGGAGAGAATAAAAGAGTAGAAGTGAGAAAACTCATGGGTTGAGATAAGACAGCTTAACAGGTAAGGCAAAAGCCGCACACGCAAGCAAAGCAGAACAAGGAATTGAATCACTCCTTCCCATCGGCAGGCAGGTGTTCAGCCATCCCCAGGAAAGCAGGGCTCCATCACACGTAACGGTTAYTTGGGAAGACAAACGCMATCACCCCAAATGTTCCCCCTTCCTTCTCCTTCCCCCAGCTCTATATGCTGAGCATGACGTCATACGGTATGAAATATCCCTTTGGTCAGTTGGGGTCAGCTGTCCCAGCCGTGTCCCCTCCCAACTTCTTGTGCACCCCCAGCCCACTCGCTGGTGGGGTGGGGTGAGAAGGAGAAAAGGCCTTGACTGTGTGTAAGCCCTGCTCAGCAGTAACTAAAACATCCCTGTGTTATCAACACTGTTTTCAGCACAAATCCAAAACATAGCCCCGTACTAGCTGCTATGAAGAAAAGTAACTTTACCCCAGCCAAAACCAGCCCACATGGCATAACACGGAGTACCAGCCAGGGAAATGGCAGG
The DNA here is from genome assembly GCA_030449065.1 of Oceanodroma leucorhoa. NCBI lineage: Eukaryota > Metazoa > Chordata > Aves > Procellariiformes > Oceanodroma > Oceanodroma leucorhoa. Next base: position 5,284,417 of record JASVER010000047.1, on the reverse strand, counting down.
GGAGATGTCAGCTGCCACAGCTGTGTTACCACCAGCGTGTGCAGCACACTCTCCATAGCCCATGGCATGTGGTGCTGCATGCTCCTTCCCTCCTCCACCTTCACTGCTGCTTCATCCAGCCTAAAAAAATACATATAATGGGGAAAAAAAAAGATTTAAAAGTCACAGTAAAACCAGAAAATGTGATAAGAGAAAACATTCAATAGGACATTGCTTAGGCATTAACATCAAGTTTCCTTGATAATTTTCTATTAAAACAGTAAGTTAAGTAGCAAAATATTTTCCACTTTAATAAAAGTAACCAAAGCAAATGATTCTGTATGAAAAAATAAGAAACAGAAAAGTGACATTGCTGCAATAAAAACATTTAGGAAGGAAATAACATATATTGTAGAATCTAGAAATCCGACAGCCCTTCAGCTTGGATTTTACCTTATTCACTATAATATCCATGCATACAGAAAAATCCCCAACAGTTAGTGCCACTGCAGCAAATAACATTTCTCATCTGTTAACATTAGTGTCAACTGACACAATTCTAAATTTAAAGAAGCTTATGAGAACGTAACATTTCTAAAATTAATCATGCAAGGCATTTCCATGGCTTGAGATGGCAGCAAGGATCCAGTGAAAACTGTACTTGGTTTGAACTGGGAAAGAACTGCCTTATCTAGGTGATGAGGTTTACTGTACCTTTCAGACCCCTAAGTCTGTGGGTAGGAATATACGATGTAYGTATATTGTATGTATGAAATATATGATGTACATCAGCTAATTGTTTTCATTATTAAAATGTAGAGTCTAAAGAAAAAAATGGATGATTAGACAGTAATCACCAATTCTATGAATGCCATCACACACATCAATATGTTAGTTTTTTTGCATAACTTCTGGAAAGTCCTTGTTGTGCCCTAGAGGACACCATGACTGAAAATAACTAGAATAATCGCAGTTATGAACACTGAATGTTTAAATAGCCTAGAAAGGAAAAAGAATAAACTAAAACAAGCACTCAAAAAAAACCCATAGAGAGGTTATTTCAGCTACAAATCTTCTCAGTGTCTTTTTCTGGAGAGCTTTCAGTAGAGACTCTCTTCCTCCACACGTGTATTGCTTTTTTATGTATCACTAAAAATGTTAAAGAGAAGCAAAGGAAGATGAATCCTTAGCTAATCTAAACAGTCTATAAATTTGACCTGTATGTTAGCTACCTGAAGCACGATTTAGATGGAACAGTCCAAGTCCAGACTATGATTTAGGATCTCTTCCGTCAGCTGCTTCTATCTAGTGCTGGAGATACTTAAACCTGTTAGGGGCCTTCATTTAAGGTTCTTGKTGGTGTCAAGATCTGGACAGGCTGGATTGATGGGCCGAGGCCAATTGCATGAGGTTCAACAAGGCCAAGTGCCGGGTCCTGCACTTGGGTCACAACAACCCCAGGCAACGCTACAGGCTTGGGGAAGAGTGGCTGGAAAGCT